>JAEANM010005934.1:0-19064 GCA_017656035.1 Myanophis thanlyinensis
AATAAACAAATAAACAAATAAACAAATAAATAAAATGTGCGCAGCTTCGTTTATGTGAGCGGTGATCACTTGTGCCTGTGGGTGAAGCTCCCTTTGTATGAGCAAATGGAGCTTCACGTGCGTGTGGCACGCCCGCCCCTTGTGCAAATGGAGCTGTGTGCATGCCGCCCACATGGAACCCTTTCCCCTTGCACTAGACACACACATGTGTTGGGAAAGCTCCAATAACACCCACTATGCAAAATGCAGCCCAGAGCTACGAAATAATTAGAATACTTGTTAGACCGACGTTAGCCTAAGAGGATACGAAATACGGTTGTGTTCAGTGTGTGCGCGCATACACACACGCACAGACTGTGCATGGAAAAATGCCTCTCTTTTGGCCTCCCTTTTCTCAAAAGTCACACCCTTACAAGATGCAGCTTGCAGTTTCCCTTCCCGGTGCAAGACTCAGGCTATCAACCCTCCAACCGCCACCGTCCCACCTGAGCCCACCTGCGAGGAAAGAAAGGGGGAGTGTTGCCAGGTCTCCTCTGCCCGGGCATCTCCGGAGCCCTGGAGAGAAAGGAGGAGGATCATCCGTGGCCACTACAGACGCTGCGTAGCTCTGAGCCCCGTCCTGAGCCCCCTTCCAAGGAGAGAGGGCCTTTGCCCCTTTCCTCACGTAGAGCACACCTGAGCTCGATCTGTTCCACTATCTGGAATCCTGCGCTTACACCTTCATAGCTTACAGGTAGTCCTTGACTTACGACCATTCATTTACTGACGGTTCGACTTTACAACAGCGCTGAAAAAAAGCGACTTAGGATTCTTTCTCACACTTACGGCCAATGCAGCACCTCTGGGGGGGGGGTGTTCATGTGACACAAACACACCCCATTTGCCTCTGAGAAGCAAAGTCAATGAGGGAGCCGGATTCACTTAACAACTGTGTAATCTACCTTAATGACTGCAGCGATTCACTTAACAACAGTGGCAAGGAAGGTCGCAGAGTGGGGCAAAACTCACCGAACAGGCTCACTTAGCAACAGAAAATTTTGGCCTCAATGATGGTTGTAAGTCGTGGACTTGTATTTGTTCCAATTATAGGGTACCATTTATGGGTCAGGTAGTCCTTGACTTTCAACCATCCTGTTTCGTGACCATTCAAAGTTACAATAATAACTTTGAAAAAAATGACTTACAGCCAGTCCTCAGACTTACAACGGTTGCTGCACGCTTAGGGTCATGGGATGGGCATGTATTTGCGATGGTTGCAGCACCCCGTGGTCATGTGACCACCATCTGCATCCTTCCCAGCCGACGTCTGACAAGCAAAGTCAATAGGGAAAGCCAGATTCATTTAACAGCCATGTGATTTACTTAATGAAGCACTTTGCTTAACAAACATGGCAAAAAGGCCATAAAAGCAGGCATGTCTCATTTAACAACCACCTTGCTTAACAACAGGAAGTGTGGTCCCAGTTGTGGTTGTAATTCAAAGACTACCTGTACAGAACCTTCATCAAATAACTAAGTTTTTGGAATGCTACACTGTGCCAGATTCTCCCAGTAACATTTCAAATACCAGTTTAGTGCTGACTCTGGTGCATCTGCCTTTGCTTCAATGCTTATGGAACTATGCATCCTGTTCTGTAACCATGAGGACTTCCATGTGGCATCCTGGCTTACTGCTGCATATGCAGTCTAAAGGCAATAAATAAAGGCAAATCCAGAATAATCTCTTCTCCTCTATCATCAAGATGGAAAATTCTGTCTTCGCTCTGAGCGATTCAACTGGTCTCTATATATAAACCAGCAATCATGGATTCAAAGTACATTTACCAACCAAGAAAGGCACCTAGCTGGTTCAACTTTGGGAATGGCTTGTTGAAGAGTTGCTTAGAATTTATTTTAAATGATGACATGCGAACTGGGTTCATACTGACCACTAAGCCAGGCAGCGGCTTGCTTGCTTTCAGTTTAATATTGGTGCAAATCTGCATGTTACTAGCAAGCTATGGAGAGGGAGACAAGGAAAAAAATGGATGCTGGTTTATTCTGTTTCAGTAAAATGAAAAGAAGGACACATTTGCTGGGCTCTTGCCCCTTACTCATCTTCCTAAACTATGATTGTGCAAACCATGGCTTAGAGACCAGGTTTGACAGGATCCAAGAGCTCTGTAAGCCTTGGATTGAATCTATAAAGCAGAGTTACTCCGGACTACATATCCCATTATTCCCTGTAGTTGACCAATCTGGTGCAGGTTAAACTGAGGTTTGGAGACCTTGGTCCTATGACCTCAGCTGGCCATAACTTTTGCAGCCCAAGCATCTTTCTAGCTGGCCACATCAACAACAGACCTGTGTGAAGACACTGAGTTTTATTCTTCTCTCATGACAAATAAAGAAGGAAAATAAGATGAAACTGGTTAGAAACTTATACTGACCTGAACACATATTTCAACCCTAAATATATGAGACATCCCATTTGCTTTTATGTATGTCTTGCCCTTTATATAAATGTTCTACAAATCCCACAGGAGATTAGTAATTGAAAAGAAAACAGCAGGCTCTGTCAACCGGTTGAGAATAATTACACACAAAGCAACTTAGTTTCTTCATTTCTGGCAATATTTTCTCCCAAAACGCTACTTCCTCCCTTCTTCTCTTAAAACAAAACAGATGTCCATGCGCTTACTCTTAAAACAGGTCTTCTTATTGAATACCCAAGCCTGCTGAACACAAAAACACATTGTACAACCTTGCAAACAATCTGCTTATAAAACTTGTGTTTGAAAAAAAAAAAAACGTTATTCTGTAAACACATGCAGGGAGGAAAATATTACACACACACACTGAAAATCACCCCGTGGAAGTCTTCCACTATGCAACCACTATATTCAGGGTTACAAGGGCTCTCAATCCTGCAGCAAGGCACTCCCTTGGTGTGGTTGTGGGATTTGTATGCTTTGAGGAGGATGAGTGCAATGCAGAGGTTCAATCTTATTGAACAGGTCTCATCGGTGGAACCAGAAGAAGAATGGCTCGATTCAAGATCCAGTTTTAAAACCAAACAGAGCTTTAAAAGTTTTTCAGTAAAAAAAAAAACCACACCTTTGAACAAAACAAGTCCATATATTGTTTCAAAAGAGCTTTTTCACGAGGCAAGACATTTCATCCAAGAAGCTTCTTCAGTTCTGAAACATCTTAGATGAGAAATGAAATGTCTTCAAAGGAAAAAAGTCCTCTTGAAAAAGTACTTTTGGGACAACCATGACCTGGATGACTGAGAATCTCCATTCCATATATTATTTTTTCACCAGTTTAGCAACCCAGGTAGACAGTAGCCTTCTTTCAATTCCTAGAATTCACCAGCCAGCCAATTTCCAGATAGAAGAACACTGGATCTGGTTAATATTTAGATGGAAATCTCAGGGTTGTAAGCTAGACTAGGTACTTGGAGAAAACATCTCAGTAGGTGACCAAGCAAGTATTCCCTGCCAAGAAAACATGGGTTGGCCCATAAATTTGCCAGGAGTTGTGCACTGCTCCAGAGTCTTTAAAAAAAAACCTGAAATATTCACAGCATTTCATACTATCTTGAGAACACCCATGTACAGAGTTACATTCCAAGCAACTGTATTTGCAGGCGTGACCAAGTGGATAAACAGAAGTTAGTTTCATTACCAACACTGAAGTCAAATTAATTAAGGCTCACTTAAGATATAAACATTCCTATGTTTCAAGGCGTTTCATAATTGTATCAATCCTTTAAAACATTTGGCTGTCATTTTCTGCAGGTTTTTTTTTTAAAGAAACCAAACATATCAACATAGCCTGATTAGTGTAATCTTTCATTTAATGACATCAAAAAACATTTGGCACACAGCCCATCCTCTGACCCGTTGTAGTTAAGGACACATTCTCAAGATAGATAAATATATTTACTTCTCAAGAATGACAACAGTGCATGGTGGTAAGTTTAATATTTAAAGCAATCATGTACTTAACCACACATAACTCAAAGGCCAAAGGCTTTTCATTCATCAGTTCATTTATCCTGGGGAATTATTGTCAATCAAAATTGTTCACACATTCAACCCTCAGCAAGAAAATGGGAGGCACGTGTTGGTGAGTCAGCCTCAGCTAAGACAACTACATTTGTTTTTAAGAGCTATGAGGGCAGCTGAGCTGTTCCTTCCAGATGTTCAGGGCTGAAGTCCTCATAAGCCAGGTTTGTATAGCCAAAGGTCATGAGCTACAGAAACAGCAGCCAAGTGATTGGAGAGTGCCCTGTTGCCAATTCTAATCACAGCTACGTTCTAAATGAAATCTAAAGAAACAGAAATAAACTCTAGGTAGTCCCCAATTTACAACAATTCATTCGGTGACCAAAGTTATAACTTTGTTATAACTGTTATAACAGCACTGAAAAAAGGGACCTATGCATTTTTCATACCTATGACTATTGCAGAATCCTGATGAACAGGTGATCAAAATTCAGATACTTGGCAACTGACTCGTATTTATGACGGTTGCAGTGTCCTGAGATCATGTGATCCCCTTTTGCGCCCTTCTGACAAACAAAGTCAATGGGGAAGCCAGATTCACTTAGCAACCAGGTTACTAACTTAACAACTGCAGTGACTCACTTAACAACTACAGCAAGAAAGGTCATAAAAGGGAACAAAATTCACTTAACAAATGTTTCACTTAACATAATTTTTGGCTCAATTGTGGTCATAAGTCAAGGACTACTTGTATAATTCCACAAGTATCACAGAAGAGAAATACAAATACAATATAAAAGCATATTTCACTTCTAAGCAACCAAAGAGATGGCTGTCTTCCCACTTTACAAAGGAGAGTTCTCTATTCAAGGAACAATGCGATCTTTTTCCAATTTAAAATTAAAGCTTGGGTTTGGATAAAGCCAGCATGTAATGAATCTCTTCATGGTTCACTGCGCCCTATGAATTTGACCACCGTGGTTTGTAATTATAGGCTATGGCTTAAGATTTATGTGAACTTAACCATTGTGGCTTATTCCACAAACCACAGCTCAGCAGGAAGTGTGAACAACAGCATCCACATTTCCTTAAAACAGAGACCATCTGCAAAGATCATCCAAGGGTCTATTCTTGTACGAAAGAATTCATCTTCAATCATGACCAGGTAGTGAAAAGTGATGGAGCTAGCAGAAATGACAAAAATTACAATGATGGCTTTAATTAGAGATCAGCTTGGAAACCACTTCTGAACTTTGTACTTGAGTCAGAAAAAACAAATTCTTGACTTTGGGTTTACTGATTAGACTACAGGTAATCCTTGATTTATGACCATAATTGAGCCCAAAATTTTTGTTAAGTGAGACATTTGCTAAGTGAGTTTTGCCCCATTTTACAACCTTTCTAGCCACAGTTGTTAAGTGAATCATAGCAGTTGTTAAATTAGTAACATGATTATTAAGTGTATTGTTTCCCATTGACTTTACTTGTCAGGAGGTTGCAAAAGCTGTTCAGATGACACCAGGACATTGCAATGGTCATAAATATGAACCAGTTACCAAGGATTTGAATTTTGATCACATGATCCTAAAGATGCTGCAATGAAAAGTGGTTATAAGTCCCATTTTTGAATGCCATTGTAACTTTGAACAGCACTAAATGAACTATTGTTAAGTCAAGGTTTTGATTCGGATGTGGTTAGTGGAAAAGATACAAATCATTAGCTTCCCAAATACATAAATCTATAGTTATAAACTGCAATCTCTGAATACGTAAGATGCTGAACTACAATCAAGTAAACCCTATTGAACTAAACTCCACTATGAGTTACTGCCATGTGTGAACCCATTATTGGAAGCAATAGCAAGACAAGTAAAAGTGTGGATAAGCTGTAAGGGATAAGCTGTGCGTACAGGTAGTCCTTGTTTAATGACCCTAATTGGGATTGGCAACTTGGTTGTTAAAGCAAAGCGGTCGTAAGTGAAACTGCAACTGTGCTTATGACGATCAGACTTCAGCTTTCTTTTGCTTTACAAACCCACAAAGGTCATAACTTCAACAATTGTTCGTAACTGCAAACAGTTGCTAAATAAGGAAGTCACTAAACAAGGACTCCCTGTAATACACATCAACACAGCAAAGAGCCAAGTTGGCCAGTCAAGCAGTACCCCTCAACCCAAGGACTTAAATTCAAGAGGTGCACCAGGGAGCAACCAGCTCCTTAAACTGGTTGTTTTTCTCCACCCTAGTAAGATGTTTACAGTCCCGCAAGACACGGCAAGCTCACAATCAACTCACTTCACTTTGTTTTTAAAACCATCCCCTTGGCTGCCTGGCGCAATGCCAGCCCAGATAGACCTCAGCACTATCACACCCTTGACCAAGGATGTCCAAGGTACCAGAAGGAACCCCATTGCTATTTATGGGCCAGAACACAACTCGACTTGGTGCCAAAGCTAAAACCCACAAAGACGTCGAGATTAGCAAGCCTGGCATGACCCACATGCCTTTTTTTTTTTCCTACCCCAAGTTGGCATGGTTTTAGTTCAGTCGCTATCTTAAGTGCTTGGCTGAAAACACCATTCTGTTTTATTTGCCAGAGAATAAGCTGGAAACTTTGCCTCAAGAGATCGGCCTCCTGCAATTTTTTCCACATCAGTTACATCACCTCCCAATTCGAGGGGGAAGGGTAAAAATAAAAGCTAGAGATGAGAATTTTGTATTTCTTTTTCTCATGTCCTGTTTGACCCAGGACAGAAAGTCCAGTTAATCAACCCAAAGTACCCCTTGAATCACCAAGAGCCAAATTTTAGTCTTTCCTAGGGATCTACACTTTCTAAAACAACAAATACACCAAGTTTCTACTGCCCAAGTAAAAAAATACTGTCAAAATCTCTCTCACACACACTACACAGAGTGTTTCTGGACCATGAATTGTACAATTTACAGGATTCCAGTGAAAACCTGTAGCGACAGCTGTTGGAATGCCCCTTCTCTGTAAAATAAAAACCCTCAATTCAGGTTCTTGCCAAAGGAGGTGGCGGAATTGACAGGCAGCTATTGGAATGTCCATTGTCTATGAAATAAAAATACCTCAATTAAGATTCTTGCCAAACATCACAAAGAATTGACAGTCTTGATTTGTAGAATGGAGATTTCCATCTTTAAGGATGGCCTGAGGCCACGGCTTTTTATCTTTGACCTTTGACCTTTCTGACAGTGAGAACATCTAACAGAGCTTTTCCATGGAATTGCAGCCTGCCAGCAGTCTGGAAGAAGCTAATATGTCCTGGAACATTAGCGATTCTTCTTCTTCAATTATTAATTAATTATAATTAATAAGCAATTATTCTTTGGATTATGCCCAGAAATAAATTTTGCCCAGAACTGTAGAACTATGCAGGCAGTCTTTGACTTATTCAGTGACTATTCAAAGTTACAATGGTACTGAAAAAAGTGAATTATGACTGTTTTTCACTTATGGCCATTGCAGCATCGCCTGGTCACCTGATCAAAATTCTACTGTTTGACAACTGATTCCTGTTTATGACCGCTGCAGTGTCTTGGGGTCATGTGATCACCTTTTGCTACCTTTTGACAAGCAAAGTCAGTGGGAAGTCGGATTCACTTAACAACTGCAGTGGGTCATTTAACAATTGTGGCAATAAAAGGTCGTAAAAGGGGACAAAGCTCACTTAACTGTCTCATTTAGTAGCAGAAGTTTTTGGCTCAATAAGTCCAGGACTGCTTGTATTTGTCTATGGTAGCCAAAACTCAGGAGGAGTCTGGTAGAACTTTTCAGACCAACATTTTTTCTTTCAATTAAAAGATGCATTTGAAGAAAGCTTGTTAGTAAGCGTGAAATCTTTGCTGGACAGTTGTAATTTGGTTTTGCAAGCCAACATTTCCCATACTGCCACCTCCACACTCCTCCATGCTAATGCAACTCAGTTCCAAAGACTGTTCAAATAATCTTTCCTGAAATTATAGTAGAGTTCACATTATTATTGTCCCAAAGAAGACGGATGTGTGTTTGGCACCATTTATCTGCACTTGCTTCTCATGCTTGAATTCAACTCCAAGAGGAAGTGATCTCCGACAGCTGTGCATGTAAAAAAAAAAACCAACCCCCCTCTGAAATTAAATATTAAAGTGGCTGTAATAAATAAACGTCTGTTCAGCCAGGCTGGGTTCCCACATTGTACTAGGTCAAAATTTGTTAAATCCTGATTTGTTGGACAAACCCACTATTGGTTGGATTTAGATAGCATACTAAGTCATAAATAGTTGATAATGATAAGGCTGGGTCCATATAACCTATTAAAAGAAAACCAAGCAAACCCACACGTTGACTTAAGGACAGGGCATCCCAACCTTGGCAACTTTAAGATCCATGGACTTCAACTCCCAGAATTCTCCAGCCAGCACAATTGATTGGGGAATTCTGAAAGTTGAAATCCAGAAGTCTTAAAGTACTAAAGATTGCAAAATCTGGTTTAGGGCAATTGATGAAGTCCTTCACTCTCCATTATGTACGTACATAGTAGCCAGAAAGGGATTAGATTAGATTCCAGAACAATCAAAGAACAAAAATATAATGACAGTAACTTTATTTCAAACATATGAAGTTGCTACTATGGGAAGAAATAAAGGGGGGGGGACACCCACAAATGTTAACAACTTCAGGAGAAATAAGCAAGAAACACATTAATAGAGGAAGAGAGATGCATAAGGAGAGGAGAATTAAGGATAGTGTATCTGTAACACATCTGTTGTGAAGAAAAATGAACAATTCTAGTCAATTTTTACTTATAAAGTGCTTAGAAAACAAAATCAACTTTTGTCAAACTAGTTACAGTTTTAGACAACTGTTATACAATGTAATAAAGTGCAAAAGCTTTAAATAACAATACATTTAAACCAGTCTTCTTTTACATTTGGTAACTTGTACCAAAAGGTTTCAGTTCTCAGAATGCTGGGTGGGGGATTCTGGGAGTTGTAGTCCAAATCTTAAAGTTGCCAACTCTGAAAAACACTGAGTTTAAATAACCAACACAAGTTATTGGCAATCTTTGTTTAAAGCAGTCATGAAAACAATCTTAATCCTGTCCCTGGATTTTTAGGTTTGTCCACTAACCAGAGTTCTGAGTTCTAAAAAAGAAGAGAGGAAGACACACTGAAAAAAGACAGCACAGGAGTCTACAAAGCCCATTTAAAGTGTCATCAGACAAGAAAAATCAATGAAACACTGACTTACAGGGCATGTTAAAATCCCAGGAATGCTAAGTTGTAAAATGCGAGGAAACGAGGAATTTTTGTAACCAGTGCTGAAAAAACAGCACAGAGAAGTTCAGGCAAAACATTTTGGGAACAACACTTCCCGAAATGGTGCAACCGCTGAGAAGACATTCATTCTTCTTTGTAGAAAAATGCCCCATTTCATTAGCTGGAGGTCTCCAGGGAAAGATCTAATCTTAAATGTTTGGTCAATTACAGGTAGTAATTACAACTGTTCATTTAGTGACGGTTACAATGGCACTGCAAAAAGTGACTTATGACTGTTTTTCACACTTATGACCATTGTAGCATCCCCATAGTCATCTGATCAAAATTCAAACTCTTGGTAACTGGCTCATTTTTATGATGGTGCCCCAGAGGGATCACTTGATCACCTTTTTGGCAAAAAAAAAAGTCAATGGGGAAGCTAGATTCACTGAACAGCTGTGTTTCTAACTGAACTGCAGTGATTCACTTAACAACTATGGCAAGTCATAAAATGGGACAAAATTATTTAACATCTGTTTTGCTTAGTAATATAAATTTTGGGCTCAACTGTGGTTATAAGTCAAGAACTACCTGTATGTGTCTCTTACAGTCTCCCTCCCTTGAATTAAGCATACTTGTATTTTTTTTCCCCAGTTCTGATCTTTGGGGCAAGGTTTCTGTTTTCTAAGCAAGGGGACTGGGAATTTCAGAAGGAACTGGGTTGGTAGGTGAGAGATGTACTGAATAGACCCTTGTGTGAAAGGGTCAACCTTGTTGGTCAAATGCAGAAGCCTTGTCATCCACACCTGACCTCCAGAGGGAGGTTCTCACACCAGATACAGAGGACTGTTCTTTTTCAAGCAAAACAGTTGGCATTCCTGATTGAAAAGAGCATCAAGATAACATCTTGTTAAAGGAATGCGAGTCATTTCTCAGGGAGGGTAGAATGCAACCCACAATGCTATACAACAGTGTTTTTCAAGCTTGACTACACTAAGGTGTGTGGACTTCAACTCCCAGAATTCCCCCAGCCAGCTATGTTGAAGTCCACATAAGGGTGGGTTGAAGATAAAGCGTTGATGATGTAGGAAGGAAGCAAAGAGATCTCTTGCTTTGGGACCAGATCATCTCACGCTGTAGGAAGTCATACGATGCATTAAGCCACAATGTTGTTTGTGGTTTAGCACCTTGAGTGAATCCAGCCAGGTGTGACTTATTTAACAAACAACTGAACAAAATTTGATGGGCAAAGCCAGTCATTGTGAAAATTGGGGAACCAACCGAGACCAAGTTTAGCTGCTTCGCATTCAAGAGTTATTGAGAATTATTTTAAATTGACTTTAGTTTAATTGACTATCTAATTCAAGGAAATATAGATTTCCTTTGGGAAGAGATCCTTTCCTAAACAGAATGTAGTACGAAAAACAAATTCTCATTCCACTTTTATCTAGGAGTCTAGGTGAATTTTCAGATTCCATTTGACCGAAACTCTTAAGTCTTGTTTCTACATATCTCCTCAAAAACGCCTTTCCAAGTTTCCTCCCTGGCAGCTGGAGTTCAGTTTGCAAAAACCCAGACTGAACCCTCAGATGCCAACATGCAGCTTTCCATTTTGTTTCCTTTTTATTTTCAGATGTCTGTTGTGTTTCACTGTAGTGCAAAAGTTCTGATGGGTGCCTGCAAATCTACACTCGAGGCAAAAGCAGAATTTACAAACATTTTAAGTAAATATTGTGCTTTATTTTCCATGGGGATATAATTCCACTCTGTTGGCATTCCAGATGATCATAAATCTCCTAGGCTTGAGGCTTGAATGCATGGAAGCTCTTGCTGGATGTTAGATGTTGGTGGAATCTATCAAGTTCATCATTTTCTTGTTCTTTCCACCTCTCTAGTCAGGCTTTCTTGTTTCTTATTATATTGTTTTTCTATTGTGGTGTATCATGAGCCACCCAGAATTATTTGGAGCCAAGATGCATCAAACTGAATCAAATAAATTAAGTCAATCCTCCAATCCTCCCACTTTGACTGTTGCTGATGGTAACACTATCTGATTTGCAGCAAAAGATTATCATGGATACTATTCCTACCAAGAACCTCAACTACATGGTAGCCCTTGACTTATAACCATTAATTGAGCAACAGTTCAAAATGACAACGGCACAGAAAAAAGTGACTTACAAAAAAGTTCTCGCACTTATGACCACTGTAGCATCCCATGGTCATGTGATCAGAATCCAAGCCCTTGGATGTATTTACAGTGGTTACAGCACCCCAGTCCTGTGATCGCCATTTGTGACCATGTCCCACCAATTTCTGATACGCTGGATTCATTTAGCAAGCTTGTGAATCACCTAACAATTGCTATGATTTGCTTAACACTCATGGCAAAAAATTAGAGGCAACTCATTTAAAAACCATCTGGCTTGGCAATGGAAATTCCCGATTGTGGGAATTGTCCCTGTAATGAGCCATACATCTTTTTAGGTGATTCCGTTGACTTTGGTGCTCAAGGCTGGTGTTTCCTAACTTCCCCTGCAAAGATCTGGACCTCCAGACTGAATAAAATTTGAATTTAGGAGAGCCAGTTTGGTCTAATTGTTAAGGCACCAGGCTAGAAAGACTGTGAGATCAAGTCCCACCTTAGCCATGAAAGCCTAAATGAACTGCTGTTAAGTCAAGGGCGATCTCTATTTTTTTTTCTCTTGGTTGCATTCAGCCCTGGAAGTGAGAAACAACCTAAGGAAGGTGCCTTGAGGATAAAGCCAAGCCTTGTAGGAGAAAAGCAGCCTGGGAAAGACAGCTTCTTCCCTACAATCTCATAGAGCAGCGGCCCCCCAACCTCTGGGGCACAAGGGACTGGTTCCATGGAGAGGTTTTTCCATGGACCGGAGTGGGCGTGGTTTCACCTTTTGCCTGCACCCCATGGATGGGGCTTCGCTTGTTTGCATGGCCCTTCGTCTGGCATGCTGCGGCCTGGTGGTGCCAGTCCAGGGACTGGGTTTCAGAGATGCCTGTTACAGAAATATTTCAAATCAAGAGATCTGGCTTATGCTCAGCTCTGTTCCTCAATTTTATGGACAGACAAACACCTTTCCTTTCAGAGCTGCTATCCTTCACTCACTTCTATGCTTCACTTAGACTAGAGGCTCGTCAGCCATACATTGCAGGACAGGGAAATTGGGGTGGGGGGGACTTAGAGGGGGAATGTGCAAGACATGGGAAACTGAAAGCGATAGTTGGGTTGTTCCGAGACATCTCAAGGCCCTGGTGCTGAGAATGGAATGCAGCACCTATCTCTCTACCAGCCACAACAGGGACCTTTAGCAAAACATCTTCTCTAAATGTGACTGGACAATGGGAAGACAACGAGGGGGGTGGGAGGCTAGGGGAAGGGAGAAGTTTAACCCAGTGATTTTCACACTCAAACTTTAGTTCTGGGTTCACATAACTGTAACCACTTGGCTTTTAGTCAAAATAATCTTTCTGCTTCCAATGGATTCAAGGAGTGTGGTTCTTCTCTAAGGGATATAAGTTTGTGCCAGGTCTCACATTTGCACTCAATTTTGTTCCTAATTTCAAATATTGATGACCACACCGGTGTGTGTTTCATTCCTGCTGTCTTAACAGGGCACTGGGATACCCAAAGCAGGTGTTACAAACAAACCAACACAGAAAGACAGAAGAAAAATAACTCAAGAACATTACGAACGAGATTGCTCTCCACTTTTCTAACGCTAAGAATTTACACTTTATTATATGCTCAAATTATGCAGAGTAGATAGTTATATACAAAGAATGAATTAATTTGGTCCCCATCCACACCCCATCCCAAACCCATGGAATTTTAGTCCAGAATAGATGCCAAACTAAGTATTTTGCCAGCAATTGCACATTACTTTTATTATAAATCAGAGGCCTGCTCAATTTAATGAGGTTGACATCTGAATTAACATGCACAAAGTCAATTATCGGACCAGATGGAAACTCCTTACAGGGAATGGAGCAGTATGGAATAAGCTATCCAATATTTTGGTTATCCTTCAGCAAAGGAATTTCTGTAAAATCCCAAAAAACATTGAAGAAATTATGTTTGAACAGCATTAAAATTACTTGATCTGTCTTCACAGGAGCTCAGTTTTGGGGATGAGGTTCAAAGGTGGAATTCAACCAGGATGCGCCTATTTGCTAGAACCGGTTCTTAACTTTCTAAGCAGTTCAGAGAATTGCTGGTTCAGCTGGTCATTAGGGCACTGGTTGTTAAATTATAACTGGTTGATAAATTATTTGAATCCCACCACTGATGTGGTTCCCTCTAACTGTCCACAGCCAACAAATATACATCATTTTGATAACATGTAAGACATGGGCCAAAGTTGTTTGCCCTAAATGACAAGACATAAGCATGGAATGGGAAGGAGTAACTAAGCATTGTTAAAGCATTTCAGTCTGTGATCCCAAACTAAGAGAAAAAAACACATCACAAACTAGCCCATACAATGAGATGACTAATTTCCCATTCACGCCATTAGATATTTAGGGGAAAGGTGCAAGACAAACATCTGGCTTGAGTTTTCATTCCTGAAAATAAATAACAAACGAGAGTTCGCAATGGACAGTGGACCAAAAGTGACTTCAAACATGCAACCACTGCAATTCTAGCCTACCATTCTGCTTTCTGTAATAACCATGGCAATTAAATGCTACCTTAAAAGGAGAGAGAGCATTAGTTAATAATATCTATTATTTCAAGGGGGCCTGTTAATAAATTACAACTAGGCATAAAGAGAAAAGAACTATTTTGACAGTTTCTGTGCAAGGCAGAAGAGAGGAACACGATTAAAAGATTAAAATTAAGAGGAGAGATTAAAAACTGGTGAAGTACAGATTTTGCAGCTTCCAATGGGTGGACACCTTATTGTATAACCCCTCCAAGCCATCACAGCATTAACATCCACCAGTGTTAGTAACATCAGTGGGTCATCAACAGAAGATGCACATTTGCTGACCTACAAGGACCCAATGCAATTCCCACCTTCCCCTTCTCAAGAAGTCTAACTTTTGTCAATTATTAATCAGAAAGTAGAAACTAAGGTTGCAGCCCATTTAAGATCCATATTAGGGACAGGGGAACAGGAAAGTGCCATATTCTGTTTCAGGGCCCAGCACCCCTTCCCTCCCCACCCACCCCAAATGAACTTTTCCAAAGTTTGCACTTTCCTTCCAACAGCAGTTTAGATGGGGAAGAAGCTCCATTTGTGTGGGACTACACAGTCCTATACACACACACACACAGAAGCAAAGCCATCTATGTAGCATGTGAGGGGGGAAAAGGGAGCATCTGAAATTCAGGGCTCAAGATTGCTAAAATGCCCCCCCCCCCTTTATTTTATTTTTAAAAAACCCAGCATCTCCACCTTAGGAAAGTGCATTTTACCTTAAGCCACCCTTGCAAAGTGTGTCAGGAGGAAAGGGGTTCCCATGGGAAGGGCTGCTTCCCCTTGGCATCCTCACTTAGCTTGAGCTGGTCAGGCAAGGCAGGGCCGCTCCCCCCCCCCCACGCCTTCACTTTCACTTCCTAGAGAAGCCCCTCGGCGAGAGTAACTTTTGCACAAACCCCCCCCTTCCCCCCCCCGCCTTTGTCTCGGAAGGACATTCCCGGGAGAGGAGAAGGAGAAGGAGAGAGGGAAGCGAGGAGGAGGCTGCCCTGGGGCGGCCACCTGAAGGAGCCAGTCCCGGCTCCTGCCCTTCTCGGCTCCCCGGCGGAGTCCCAGCCACTACTCAGCTCCCAGCCGGGCGCCTTGGGAAACTGGGACCCCCACGGGTGTCCGTCCCCGCTTCGCAATCCCTCCTGCTCCCCACCGGCTCTTCCCTTCCCCAGGAAGGACCCCGCAGGGGCGCCAGGCAGGCTCCGACCCGTCCCCGCGCCCCCTCCTCCGCTTTCCCAGCCTTCCTTGCCCCGGAGCCTATTTTTAAAAGCAGCTCTGCCCAACTTTCCCGGGCTCTGCAGCCCGTCCTTTGGCAGCCCCTCGGGGGAGAAAGCCCAGGTTGGCCCGCGTCTCCCAGCCGGGCTCAGCTCACCCGGCGTCCCCGTCTGCTGCCCCCTCCCTGCCTCCCTCCCGCCGGGGGCATCCGAAGGCACCCACCGCAGCCTGGGCGTCCCAAGCGCCGAGTCCCAGGGCGAGCAGCAAGAGGAGGAGGCGACGGGCGGCCGGGCGCAGCAGCTTCATTCTCCACCTCCGCCAGGAGCCCCGCAGCCTCGCCGGAGCCGAGCCAGCCTTCGCCCACCCCCAAAACAAGGGAAAAGGGGGGAAAAGGCAAAGCGGCCGAGGATGAAGTGGGCAAGGACTGGGCAGGGCTGGGCCGGGCGAAGCGGCTCCGGGCGCCCGCCTCCACCTCCGCCTCCGCGCCCGCCTCTCCCGCCTCGGAGCTCCCCCCCGGTCGCCCGCCCTCCGCGCCCCCTCTCGGGGGACTACTTTGCCTGCCTCTCGCCGCCCGGCCTAGGCTCGGATTCATGCGCATTCCGGCCGGCTTGCCTTCTTCGCCGCTGCCGCATGGGATTTGTAGTCCCGCGGCGGAACCAGGACTTGAGCCGCTTGTTGGACCGCCGGACTCCCAAATCCGAGTTGAATCTTTTTTTTTTTTTAAAAGGACTTTGAAAACTTTTTAAAAACTTTTCTACCCCCTTCCTCCGCCCCCCCGCCCCCCACCCCCGCTTGGTTTCGTTGCGCGAAGCCGGGGTTTCGCCCGGGTTAAGCCGCCGCGCCGCGGTCGGGGGGCGCCTGCCTTGGGTCGGGAAACGCCGAGCGGGGTTTGCGCGCAGTGTGGGGCCTGGGGCGTCGGCGGGGCCCTCGGGGCCGGAGCCGCAGCCAGACAAGGCCGCCCCCCCCGTTAACCTGTTCCACAGTCTCAACCCTTCTGGCAAAGGCGGGCGGCGGGGGGGGGGGGCAGTGGGATAGCCAAGGATGCACCAGCGGGAGATCCGGAGAGCTTGTACCGAGGAATCTCAGTCGCTTTTCTGCCCAAAGTTCTAGTCTGGTCTGGTGAGAAGCGGGTCCGTTTGCCCCCTTCGGACCAGCCGGGCGTCCGTGGCTGCTGAGCCCGACTCGCTTTCTTAACTTAAACCTCTCCAACTGGGTTCCCGCACAACGAGCCCCGTTTGTGGACTGGGGTGTCGCTGGGGCTGCTGAAGGAAACCGGCGGGAGGCTCCCGCTCCCTTCCCAGGACCTAATTTCACGCGCGACCAAGAACTTTCCTACCCTCATAGGGACGGCGGGGGGGTGGGGGGTGGGGAGCGATCCCAGCCGCCCCGCGCGACAAGGACTCCCGAGAAAAAGAGCCTGGAAGGGCGAACTTGCGAAAGGAGCCTCCCGCCCGGGGCGAGTCTAGAAAGCTTCCCCAGAGGGAGCTTGTAAAGATTGGGCAGCCCCGCAGCGTGGGGACCCAGCGCCGGAGAGCGGGCTGGGGGTGAGGGCCGGTGAGAGGGTCCCCCAATCGCTCCGTTTCGGCGCCTCACTCGCTTCCACCGCTCAAGTGTCCTCCGTCCTGTGAGAAACCGGACCGGACCGTCCCGCCAAAGCGCCGGGGAATCTTTTCGGGCTTTGAGGCGCCTCAAGAGGGGCGCGGGGGTGGGGGGGTGGGGGGAGTCCCAGTTTGAAGGCTGACCTCCCCGAAGAGAGACTGACGGGGGGGGGTCTTTTCTGAGGCTCGGGAGACCCCCCCTCCCCCCCGAGGTCCTCTCCCGCCACGGCCCGACCCACCTGTTCCCCCGCGGACTGAGTCCGCCAGATGCGCCGCTCCCCGAGATGGCGATGCCCGAAGTCAGGCAGGGCCCAGGCGGGGCAGCGGGCGCTCTGGACCGGGGGCGGGCTCGGGGGGCTCGGGGTCTGAGGCGCTGCGGGGATTCCCACGGTCGCGGGACCCCACGGAGCCCCCTCCCCGGCGAAGGGGCCGGAAAGAGCCCAAAGGGGAAACGGGGGGGGAGGCGGAGAGAGGCACCCGCCGGACCAAGCGGTCCTCTGCTGCTCTGCCAACCCGGCACGTGTGGACGGGCACGCGGGGAAGGGGAAGGGCAGGGGGAGGCCAGGCCAGACCTAGGCGGCTCTGCGGCTGCTTGGAGGGCGGCGGCTCCGCCCTCGGCCCCCGCCCCCGCCTCAGCCCAGCTTTGGCGCGGAGCCAGCTCCTGCGGGGCTGCCCCCCCCTCCTGCTGCTGCGTCGGGAGGGAAGGCGGCACCTTCACGTGTCCTGCCCCGCGAGTCCACACCACCGGCCCTTCCCGCCGCCGCGCCCCTTCCCCTCGTCCCCGCGCTGTGGGCTCCGGCCGTGGAAAGGGGCTCTGGGACCGCCGGGCTCCAGCCGCTGCCCCGCCGCTCGGGGAGAGGCAGCATGTTCGCCGGGTGAGTGCCAGCCCCGAGCCGGGCGGGGGGAACAAACGGGGGGCGGGAGGAGGAGGAGGCCAGACTACGGGGGGGGGAGGGGTCGCGTCTGCCGTGGGAAAAGGTGACATTTTTAACCCCCCCCCCTTTTTGTTTTTTCCTCCCGGTTTGCAGCGTTCCCGTGTTGCTGGTCGCCCTTTGCCTGGCAGCTCATCCCGTCCACGGGGTAAGTGAGTCTCCCGAGTGAGGGGCGAGAGGGCTACGGGCTGCTTGGGGGAGTCCCATCCAAGCCCCCTCCCCCCCACTTTGGCTTGGCCCCTGCCTGGCATCCGTGGGCTCCTCCGGAGGGAGGGCAGGCGGGTGGGCGAGGTGGGTGGCAGGAAGCGAAGTCGGCAGCCTCCTTGCCAGATGCAAAGGGGAGATCCTAGGGAAAGAGAGAAGATGCAAAGGGGAGATCCTAGGGAAAAGGGGCTGGCAGGAGTAGGGGGGTGGGCGGGGAGTGGAGGGGTTGGAGGGGTGGCAAGGGCCCAAATGTGATGTGTGGGGCTCAGTCCCCCTCTTCCCTGCTGCCTGGGACTGGCTGGAGGTTCACCTCTCCCCCCTTGCAAACTCCAGAGCAACAGCTTTGCCTGTCAGGATTTGGAGGAAATGCACAAATATAAGGTGTTGTTTTTCTGCCCGTGGAGCACGTGGACTTGGCTGAGGTCCCAAATGCCTGAGGCCACTTTCCTGTCAGTTGCTCTGGTCTGAGCCTCTACTCCCAAGTAACTGACAGGTCTTTTTGCCTCCTGCTTTGTCCTCTGGGGCAGGGGTCTCCAGCCTTGGCCACTTTAAGCCTGGCGGACTTCAATTCCCAGAATTCCCCAGCCAACAGCAGGGGTCTCCAATCTTGGCCACTTTAAGCCTGGCAGACTTCAACTCCCAGAATTCCCCAGCAAGGTCAGAGCAGAGCCTTTGCTGGCTGGGGAATTCTGGGAGTTGGAAGTCCTCCAGGCTTAAAGTGGCCAAGGTTGGAGACCCCTGTTATCCTAAAGGTCAGAGCAGAGCTTTTGCTGGCTGGGGAATTCTGGGAGTTGGAAGTCCTCCAGGCTTAAAGTGGCCAAGGCTGGAGACCCCTGTTGTCCTAAAGGTCAGAGCAGAGTGTTTGCTGGCTAGGGAATTCTGGGAGTTGAAGTCCCTCAGGCTTAAAGTGGCCAAGGTTGGAGACCCCTGCTCTGGAGAAACTTTCATCCTTGCCTCCCTGGCTCTGGGTTTCCTTGACCAGCTCTGCTTTTTCTCCTTTTACTCCAGGGCCTAACTTGGCCCTCTCAGCCCGAAATGTCCCCTGGAGCAGGGTTGGCCTCCCAGGCTGGGTTAAAGGGAGGGTTGTGATTCTGTGTCCAACATAAACACACTTGCAAAGTTGTCAAGGAAGGAAGGAAGGAAGGAAGGAAG
>JAEANM010005935.1:0-19062 GCA_017656035.1 Myanophis thanlyinensis
ATTGTTTTTATAGGCTGTTCACTGCCCCGAGTCCTTCGGGAGAGGGGCGGTATAGAAATTTAATAAAATTAAATTAAATTAAAAACAGCAGGAACATCTTTAGTTCAACTAAGTAATCTAACTAAGCTCAAGTAATCTTGGAAAATGAATTTCCAATCGATAGATTTAAGTAACACACTAAAGTCACCCACAATGGCTGTACTGTACCCCCTTCCCCAAAGCAACATCTTCTTAGATCTTTTCCTTTTTGGCTGAAGGTAAAATGATTTGCAATGTTATTCACAATTATATACCGTAAATAGACTCAGGAAATTTATTTTTCTGAATAGCTGAAAATTCTAAAAATTTCAAGGGACAGATTTTTAATGTATTTTTACTTTAAACCACTTAAAGTCATTTAGACAGTGAGATGGCAGAGTATAAATGTGATTAATAAAAATAAATAAATAAAGCACATAAAAATAAAGCAATAAAGTAGTGGAGTAATTCAAAAACTAATTTTCTCAATCCCAATCTCTCTCCATCTGGTAAAGATGTGTGATTAGGCCAAAAAAGGTTTTGATTTGTAAATATTTTTACAAATATTTGTAAAAGGAAAAATTTGCTTCAGCCCCAAAATTAAAAATGAAGAATATTCACTATCAACATAGTCTTTATTAAATTTTACGGTTTTTCCTGTTCTTATTCATAACTATGGCAGTTAGCATATCTTTTTAATGCAATGGCTATAACTTGCTAGGAAAAACATTTGGCAAATAATAGCCCTTAGCTAAGAAACACATAAAAAGGAAAACTCTTCCATATAAATATAAAAGAACCAAAAGGCAATTGAAAGGGAGAAGCAAATATATCTGATTAAGATCTCATAGAAACTCATAGAGGCAGTAAGACACATAATAAAATATTCAGAGGCATGGAACTAAAGCAAATGATTTCTATTTATTGCAACGGGGATATATTATGCTATACAAAGTCAGAACTCTGGCATACACAATGAAGCAATTAGATGCTGACAAATTTATTTTTGCTGTTTTCAGGCATAATGGAAAAGTTATTTCTAAAATTAATCTCCTCTACTGCATTTCTCACCTTTCTAAAAAAATATGATATGCATATCAATTTTGTACAGTATTGCATCAATATAGTAATGTCTTTAAACCTGTGCTGAAAATTTGATGATTGGATATAATCTAAACAGTTTTTTTCTTTATTGGTTGGCTAAGAATAATCACAGGATATTTTAGTACCAAAAAGAAAGGGTTTTAAAGTTTTTTAAAAATATATTTTAGTAAGTGTGTGATCTCCATAAATAAAGTGAAAATACAAAATGACCTCCAATGTTGGACACTTTAATACAGCAGCCCACAACCTTTTGGGCACCTTGGACCTGTTCTGTGGAGAGAGATTACAGTTAGGGTTGGACTGGTTTGGCATACTACTTGCATCCTTTGGATGGGGTTTTGCTTGTCTGCGCAGCATGATTTCTGGCATGCCGTGGCCTGATGCCGGTCTAGGGATTGCAACCCTATTTCAGTATATATAACTATGTTCACCCATTGCCTCAGGAGCCTTATGCAATTATTTTCCAAGATGGGGTGCTTACTGTTCCAAATTATTAGCCCTGCTGATCCTCACTTGGTGCCAGTAAGGGTTGACATTAAAATTACAGTTGCTAGCCATCACCTTATTATTCCTGAGCTTGCTTTATTGAATCTCAAAATCTGAAACTGAGTTATGCTTATTTTAAGATTTGAGATTAATTGAATCTCAAAATCTGAAACTGAGTTATGTTTATTTTAATCCAAAGACTATGCAGCAACTCATACTGAATCTAACTTGAGTGGGCTTCACATCAAGTTCAGTCAGATTAGGAACTATGGAATGAGATGCAAAAGTGGCATTTCATCACATGTGACATGTCGAGCTGGCCATCCCGACCCTGGCCATACCCACCCTGCCCCACCTCCCCGGAGGTCAAACATGTCTGTGGCATGAATTGGTATCCATGACTTTGCGCCTCTTACAGATGATTGAATATATTTTTCCTGTTGAATCTTTCACAAACAAACAAAAATGACAAATTAACCTATAATTAATTAATTTTACTTGACTAGATAGACATTGAATTTGTTTGATTTTAGATGAGTAATGTGTTCTTTATTGGGTATTTTCTGTCCACTGACAGTCAGAGGTTTTTTGCAGTTTCACTGACAAAATAATAGAAGATAATATGCCAATATTAGCCTGAGAATTATTTTGTTCTCTTTAGTATGCTAATGTAAAAGTAATTGAAGAAAAGATCTTCAGTAAGAGCATCCACTACATGGTCTGTTTAAGAATTTGTTAAATATTCCTTGCACAGCTATCATCTACTCCCCCATATGGCATTTATGCAAATGAAATTTTCAAGACAAAACCATTCTATCTTTTTATACCAAACAGTGCTTGAGCTACAATTATTATCAGGAAATATTAAAGTGCCAACACTATTTTGCAACTGACAAAGCTAACATCCGGATGCTGTTAAGAACCAGAATCAATATATGACAAATAAGACAGAAGAAATAAATTATACAAAGTCCTTGCATATTTTGTGAATAATGTTTATTTTCTGAAGAAAGATGGTTTCATGGTTTGTCAGCTAATATGATATTTTATTTCTGTAAAAATGGCTTATGCAACTATTAAGATAAGGATTTTTTTCTGTCCTAGTCTTATAAATTATATAACTATAATTCTGGGCTTTGGTCTGGCTTCGAGTTTGAGGTCTGGGTCTGTGTTCTTGCTATGTATCAGTTTGTTTGGCTTTGGGGTGGGGGGTGCGACAGCTGGTTAAGCAGGATAGGTTTGAGCCTGGGTCTGGAGAGGGGGATTGGAAGTGGTGTCCTGTGTTGTTTTGGGTCCGGTGTTGGTTTTTGTGGCTGGGACTTGTTTGTTGGTGAGGGCTAATTTCCAAACGTCTGGTAGGCGGGAGGTATCGTCCTGTTTGTTCATATTATGGGGGTGTTTTTCTATTTCAATGACTTCCCTGATTATTCTTTTGCTGGAGTGTTCAATGTTAGAACAAAGCCCAGAATGCTACATCACAGCCACCCACTCAGGACATCACATCAGAAAATCAGGAAATCACATCACAAGAACTCAAAAATCTGCAACACAGCAGACGATCCAGAAAATCACAGCACAAGACCAAAGACACCACAGCAATAAAACTCACAAGGTCATCACACAACCCATTACCCAAGCTGTTACAATACAGGAAGCTAATGGAAAAGAGATCAAGACACTAACGACCCAGAAGATTACAATAACAACCCAGAAGATTACAATGCAAGACCAAGGACACCACAACAAAAGAACTTGCAAGGCCATCACACAGCCTATTATACCAACATTAACTCCATCAAGTAATCAAGAACCAACCAGCCCAGCACGCCACACCCTCCCACCAGTATTTATAGAGAGACAGCAGCTCCTCTCACACACTTCTTGCCCTGGCATGAAGCAGAAGGCACCAGCCTGAATATGGCGAGTGGGACCTCGCCGAAACGAGACAACTCATGTTCTAATCCTCAATGTTGGTTTATGTCAAAGAGTCTACTTTACTATATTGGCAAGATTAAAGTATATATATGATCTTATGCTTCAATGAGGAAGCATGGAATATAACGCATAATAAATATGCCAGTACAAATAGATCTTCAAGGAAATAAAATGCTGTTTCTTGTGAGTCATTTCAATAGCCTGCAATAGAGTGCTTTAGCAAAGCACTTTGTGTCCCATAATGCATTGAAAAAAGATATTTTAATAGTGGTAGATTGCAGATTGAAACTGCTGGGGAAAATGTCTACAAAAGGTCAAATGCACTTCAAAAGTGGATCAACACCAGTATGGTTTACAAATCATAGTAAATATTATTTTCCGCTTTATTATATATTTGTCAAACTCCACCGTGGGCAATGTGTGCTAAGAAATCAATTTCAAGAACTTGGGCAGCTTTAGTTTGGAGAAAAGAAATGTCAAGAAAGTTTACAATCTTCAAATACCTGAAAGTATATCATAGGGAAGAAAGTTGAAAAGTGTTGTCTATCATTCCAAGAATAGAACATGGAATAAACTTAATTCTATGTTAAGAAAAAAAAAGAAAAAAAAACGTTTATTCTGACTACTGCTTCATGCTAGTATTCATTTAGAAGTCATTGGATTTATTAAGAAACAAATACCAATTTATAAAAATTATCAACAGTTTTTCAAAGTGCTAATGCACTCAGATAAATTTTTTCAATATGGAACAAAAAATAAGCAAGAAAGAGAGGGAGGAAGTCAGAGAATTGTTTGAAAAAGTTAGAACTGGATATAATACTGCAGCATGGACAGTCCCAAAAGCACTAGGTTAGTTCACTATTAAACTTTTCAGTACACTATAAGCAACAGGATATAGATGGAAAGCAGAACACCTCATCTACTCTGTGTCGTTAATTGAACAGTTTTGTAGACCAGGATGGTATATTCAATATTGAGAGGATTTTTGAGAATCCGCACATCCTATATTGAGGAAATATTTTTAGAGACAGATCTAGGTAAACAAGAGAAATCCAATGTGATTTCTACATAAATATATAATTTTATAAACATTTTTATCTACTCGAACCAATCCTTTATTATCAATGCACAACATGTGTGCAGTGAAATTGAATGTGCCTCCATAGTACAATCACACAAAGCACAGGATACAGAATACATTCAAATACAGAATACAACTCCAAATTTATAAACAAATCCCTAACCCCAGGAAATGCCTGGGCTGGCACATACTGATTTTAGAAAGGTAGGGTTTTATTTAAATCTAACTCAAGGAGAAAAAATGAAAGGGAACATCATAAAATGAAGTCATCATTTATGAAATAGTCAAGACACAAGGTAATCATTGACTTTAAAAGGATTTGCTATAAAGTATGATGGTATTTAAAATAACATGCTTCTTCTGTACATATTTCATTATTTCCTCTGAGAAAATTTGACTTCAAGGACTTTAGTGTTCCTGAAATATTAATATTGATCCATTTTAGGATTTATATAGATATATACAACAAATATAGCACATGTAAAACAATTATCGTACCAGTGAATCAAGCTTTGAATTTCACTGTACAGGTAATATGTTATAGGCACATTTTGAAAAAAAAAAATCATTGCATTAGAAAATTAAATGAATGCCCTAACATAAATGAAGATTGGTCATTGATATTTTGTCAATGATGATTTAGGCGTCAACAATTAAAAAAATATATTCATATGACAGATATGTAAAACAATTAACAATAGTTTCAGCAGTCATACATCATAGACCAGGGGTGTCAAACTCAAGGCCAGGCCCATGGGGTACTTAGATGCAGCCCATACAGCTGCCCTAGAGACAGCGTGTGGCCTTCACATGCTCCATTTTCACTGGCAGAATGCTATCGAAACAACCTACTAGCAAAAGTGGCATTAGATCACACCAGCGATGTTGAACTGGACATGCCCACCCTGGCCACAGCCCCCTTACTCCTGTGATCAAACAGCACCCTGATGCAGCACTCAATGAAATCAGATTTGATGTCCCTGTCATAGACAGTATCAATTTGACCATAAATCTCTGGGTTAAGACATTAAATTGAAAAGAAAATGTAGAACTGCTTTTAAATAAGACTGCTTTTAAATAAAAATAAGATTCTAATGTGATGGCAAACTCAACAAAGATAAACCAAGATACATAAAATCCAAAGAAGAAGTAGAAGTAAATGAAAAAGTGCTAAAGGAAGATGAAACAAACATGAGAACTGATAGAAAGAAAGGTTAGATTACAAAAAAAAAAATGGGGAGTAACTAAAATGGAGAAAGATGAATGTAATGTAATATACAATAATAATGTAGAGTGGAATTGCATAATTCTGGGTCCCAAAAGATAGGAAGAATCTTCAGATTTGGCAGGATTATTTTTGGACTATCTTTATCTACATAGTAAGGTACCATATTTTTTGTACTATAAGACATGCCTGACCCTAAGACGCACTTAGGTTTAGAGGAGAAACAAGAATTTTTTAACCAAATGGTGTACTAATATATTTAATAAAATATAGCAGCATAATATTTCAATCATGTAAATTCAACAGCGGTATTAAGAACCATCATCACTGTCATTAAAAAATGAGGAGAGACTTTAAGATTCAAGCATTCTTCTACTTTTCTGGAAACCCCAAGAACTCATCATCGCTAGTGTCAGAATTTATGACACTTAGTTGCTCACAATCACTAATATAATTTTCTTTGCTATTTTCATATCTGATACTATCTTCAGTTCCATCTAAGGCAGTGGTGAAATGCAGCCTGGTCACACTGATTCTGCCGATCTGGTAGAAGCAATGATGTTTGGCCCTGCCTACCAGCCCCAGATGGTGTTTGGGCCCTCCCACCATCCGCTGCTGTTTCCTGTCCTATATGCCTTTCTTTTTTTTTCTTTTTTACTCACCTGAATCATGCAGAATCTGCAGCCTTCCCAATTACCCAGGCTGCCTCTGCTAAGCAAAGACAATTAGTTTAGAAGCTGTGCAGCAGTGCAGTTGGCACATGCACATGCACCAAACTGGTAAGCAAAACCAGTTGGATTCCACCACTGATATAAGGCATTTCTATTCATTGCTATACCATTGCTATTGGTAACATCCAGTAATATCTAGACTTGCAGCAAACAGCAAACAGCAAACAACCTGGTCAGCTTCAGCATGTTATCACATCCCAAGCACATGCCATGTCAGGACTCTGTTCCATTGTGCCCACCACTGGTCAGCTGAGCAATTGCTGAATCCTGGCCTCCCATAGCCCCACCAATCAGTGGGCTGGCCAACCAGAAATGCCGCCATTGTTTCCTTTTCCGTGTCTGCTATCTCTGCTGGAGAATGCTGGAGCAGCAGCAAATGGCAGCAGCAATCCCTGCTGCCTGGAACAGCTGATTGGTATTATTCCAGGAGGCCAATCCAATCGCCAAGCAGCTGTTCCAGGCAGCAGGAATCGCTGCTGCCATTCGCCACTGCTCCAGCATTTCCTGGTGAAGGCAACACACCTGGACAAGGCAGCAATGGTGGTGTACCTGGGGAAATGGGTTGGTGTGGAGGCAGTGACAGGCAGAAGCTGTTCTAGATGGCAGGGATTACTGCTGCTGTTTGCCACTGCTGCCTGTCATCACCGTTACACAAGGTATGGCAAACCACTGTGGCCTGATCTGTGATACAATATTCACTCCATAAGATGCACAGACTTTTCCACCACTTTTTAGGGGAGGAAAAGTACAACATGTGGAGCAAAAAATATGGGTATGTACTGAAGGCCTGTTTGTACTTTTCATAAAGAACAGGCCACATTTCACAAAAATGACAGAGCCAGAATAAATTGTTGGGTAGGACTAGGACAAATGTGAAATTAAAATGTATTAAACATATTAAAAAGACAAATTAAATTAAACAAATTAAAAAGACTAAACATATTATTTCTCATATGTTTAATAATTTCCCCTTTATCCTCTATCATATTAAAAACTACATTTAGTGGCAATTCAGGTTCCAGGAAACTTTGGGAGATACCTGCACTTTTAAGATTTTGGAAAGTCAATCCTTATTATTTCCTTAAAAGATAATAGAAAAACAATTGATTAAAGTATACTAGTAAATTAAAAAAAAATTCTGTAGTGGTGTAAAATTCTTGAGTTAATATTTAAAAAAATATGGCTATCAAAGTAAAGTTGTATTCTTGCCATATTCCTGCCTCCTATTTTTCGTGAAACAATAATCTTATGAGGTGAGTTGGTTTGACAGAGAATAATTGACTCAAAGCCATTCAGCTGGCTTTCATCCCTAAGAGAGATTTAGATCTCACAGTCTTCTGTTTCTAAGCACCTTAAAAACATTATAATAAACTCATAATTATACTTAATCCGGTAGCTCCTAGGAAAGGCTTCAAAGAATAATTATGATACTGTGATTTTTTTTCTGTCTAATCCGGAGAACTTCGCATGAAGAAGACTTAAATTTGATAAGTGGTTGCCTTTTTTTTCTGTTAAACTGAAACAATTTCCTAATTTTTGTATATAGTATATATTATTTTTACCATCACCATTTTCGATGATGCAAAGAAGGTGGCCAAAGAAAGACAGGGCATAATATAATGTTTTGGGAACCATCAAGAGCAACTACCAGTCATTCTATTATTGAGTTACTTTCGTTAGTAGAATATGTCTAATAGGATAAATCTTCTCTGGATGTTTTAAATCTTCCATTGGCATTTTGGTTAGGCTGATGGCATATCTGATTCCCAGTTTATGGTTAGGGTTAGAGTTAGGGTCAGTGGTGGAATTCAAGTTTTTTTACTATCAGTTCTGTGGGCATGGCTTTGTAGGCATGGCTGGGGGGGTCATTTGACTAGATGGGCAGTTTCTGTAAGCAGGTCAATAAAGATTAGGCTGGAAACAACAGCAGAATGTTTTTCTCCTGCCTTCCTTAAAGGATTAATCCTGTAAAGTGGAAAAAATCAAAGAAGATTTCTTCTAACAACCGGTTCTCCACACTGCTTAGAAAATTTACTACCTTTTCTAGCGAACCTGCTAGAACCTTCTGAATTTCACCTCTGGTTAGGGTAAAGGTAGTCAGATTTATTCCAAATTGGCATGTGGTCTGCTTTGAAAGTTGTAATTTCCAATTCTATGGAGCAATTTGTAACTTATACAACAGCAATAACTATTATATTTGCAAAATTTCATACAAATACAAATGGATCAGGAAAAGCTTTCATGAAAATGAACAGCAGAATTGATGAACTTAAAATAAATGCACTCTGCAATTTCATACAACTGACTTTTTTTCTTAAACAAAAATGATATAAAAGCAAATGAAGAACTTAAGAACACTAGAAGAACACTAGCACGCTAAAGTGAACTTGAAAAAAATGAGGGTTTATTTCTTTTTCTGGCTTGAAAGATAGAGCCAATAAGGCTCATCTACAAAACTACTTTATTTCCTTCTGTCCAATGATTTATAATAGATTGGAAGATCCAAAACCCAGCAGGCAATTGGTGGAATGATAATTACAAGAATATTACTATTCTATTATGCATTACCTGCTCTTATGGTTTGTTTGTTTTTTGAGAAAAAAAAGTCTTACAGCAGTATTTTGTAATGGCCATATTTGTCAAGTTAAGTATACATTTAAAATGTGAAATATGGATGTTGGCAAACAATTATTATATATCTCAGTTTACTGTGGATTCCATATTTCTTCTTAGATGGGTGGATTCCATATTTCTCCACCCTCTTTCTATTCTCAAACTCTTAACCTTACCAAGGTTGAGAATCATTGTTTTAACTTATCACTAAGTTAAAGTTCTCAACCTTGGCAATGTTAAGATGCATGCTGGCTGGGTAATTCTGAAAGTTGAAGTCCATGCATTTTAATGTTGCCAAGGTTGAGATACACTGAGTTAGAGTTCACCTTGTTATTCCTATAAATGCTAAAAGATGGAATTTCTCTTAATTCTGTGAAGGAAAAGTGGTGGGCCCCAGAAAAAAATATCTTCCAAGCAGGATTGGAACATATAACATATAAGTTCCCCTATTTGAGCAGGGGGCTGGACTGGAAGACCTTCAAGGTCTCTTCCAGTTCTGTTCTATTCTATATGCCAGTGATGGTGAACCTTTTAGGGACTGCGTGCCCAAACTGCAAGGCACGCTTGCACGAAACCCGAGCATCATCTGGCCGGCACATGCTGGAAACCCAAAAACCAGCTGGCAGCCAGGAGGCAGGGCATCACAATACTAGCAGCTCTGCAAGAGGCAAGATGTTTTTCTGTTTCGTCATTTGCAGGGAAATTTCTGTTTCCCTGCAAACAATGGCGATAAACACCTGAGCTGGGGTGATAGAGTGCATGTCTACAGAGAGGGCTCTGAGTGTCACCTCTGGTACATGTGCCTTAGGTTTTCCACCACTGCTATATGCTGTCTTTATTAGGTCTGTGGATCAGGAGCCCAGAAGATTGTATATAAGATATGTTATAGAATCTGTATCAGTCAAATACTTTGGATGTGTTATTAGTGCACATTCCATTAAAGATTTGCTAAAACTGAGCTTCATACATGATTTTTTTCAAGCTTCATGTGGCCTTATTTTTAAAGAAAATTTTTAAGAAAGTGACTGACCCAAAAACACTCAGCTGCCTAAGGTAGGACAAGGATTCAGTCTCTCAATTTCTATCCTGATGCCCTTATCAATAGATCAAACTAGCTATCTCAACATATATAAACCATCTAAATGAAGCTGTCACTGGATTTGTGTATGCATATAAATAAATCTGAGTTTGTTTTCATATAGAAAAACAACATCTAATTTCCCAAAACGGCTTTTCATGTCAAAAATGCTTTTCATTCATTCAACAACTGATCAAAAATGAAAAAGGTGATTCCTTGTTGTTCTTTGATCAAAGATGAAGCATTGCAATTGACTATGACTATGTTTGCTAGTTATGCTTAGATGCATTAAATGCTGGAGATATCCCCAAACTGTTTTATCAAAAGAAATTGCTGTTGAAATTTGGTTTGTAAATCGAAATATTTTTAATAATATATATTTTTTATGACATCAAGGTCTTCCTGTGAAGGAATAGATTGTGTGATGAAGTATTCAAATGAAATAAAAGATGTTTAGCTGCCTTTCTTTGATGCCTTTCTTCCTTCTAGCAAAACGGAAGAATGGCTATCAAAAGCAGTAAAGATAAATGGGATTACTATTATACAAGTAAATCCTATATAATACATATTCACTCTCTTTCTCTGTTTTTTTTCCCATTAAATATGGTGGATTGTAAATCAGCTTTGCAGCCTTATATGTCTGCCTCCCCCCCATTCTCTAAACATGTAAAGATTGTGTTCCAAAACTCAGGGCTACAGTCGAGTGGAGTAGGATATGAAGACTAATAAAGAAAGAATATAATTAATTCCAGAGAATTACATTTTGTATTTGCTTCTTAATCAGTTAGCTGTGGTTGAAGAAAATGGTGTTGCATCTACAATGGTGAAAAACAGATTATCCTTTTTCACAGTGAAATAATTTCCACCGCGATGTGTGTTTCAAAGAGGCAAGAATAAAGTTCCATGTTGACTTGTAAATGGTGGAAATAATAGATTTCCAAAGTGACTAATAAATAATGACAAGTCAAAGCAAATTGAACTAACTCAATTAAGGATTTAGTTAATGAATTATATTTTCCCTTAATATAGTTTGTTCCTTTGCTATTACATCCCACAAGCTCGGAAAATCACTATTAATGTCTAGAACAATTAATGACTTCTGTTACTGAAGGCATAAAATAATATTGAAATCAGATTGTAGGTACTATAAAGGATTTATCTGTTTAGCTAGTATAAAGAAACTAGTTGGTTAATTGATGTGATCTAAGTACTTTGATTTACAAATGTATTCATTAATTTTTAATTTTGTGATTACGTGTTTGGGAAAATCCACAAGGCAGGTTAAATTGGCAAGAAGATCACCACTGTGTAACTGACATACTACCCCTGAGTCCCCATTGTGTTTATAGGGGTAGGAGAAAAATAAACCAAGAATAAATTCCTTGTTATTTTACCAATGAATTAGAAAAAACATTCTTGTTAATTCAATCATAATGATATCAAGCAGAGAAATATTTTTATATAAATTTTCATGTCTATAATTCAGGCTTGAGTCCAAATTCTAAGGCTTATAAAAAGAATTTCATGCATCATCAGATTCAGGATAATGAAAGCAGATCAAATACTGCTTTCTACATCCCTTGGGCCCTCACACAAACAGCTCAGCACATCACAAATTTCAATGTGTTAGTCTAATCTACAAAAAAATGTATCAGACAAACTCTAACACTATAAATATTAATAGAATATTCTATATTTGAAATATATACACATTTTATTTGTTTTAATAATAAATGACATTCTTTTCAGACTAAATATTGAAACAATCTTTTTATACAGTATATATTTTTGAAACCGTTAATCTGGACATCAGATTTGAAATAACTTCAGATATCTTGATACTGTAACAAGAAATATCTAGCTTACATTAATAAAGGCATATTACATTTTTATCTGTCCCCAATGATTATGACAATTAATGTGAAATCATAGGATACTGATCCCTATCAATAAAAAAATGAATTCCATTCATAGGTATGAACATGAACATAAACAAAGGAAGTAAATACAAATAAATGGGGACAGTAAGACAGGGATGGTAGGCATGTTGCTATGCCTATGCACGCTCCCTTTACTCTTAGGGTAAGGTCCAAGGAAGACAGTTTGAGGTTGAAGCTGTGATGGTTTGAAGATGTAACAACAGAGTCTGGTAAAGCATTCCAGGCATTGACCACTATTTTCTGCAATAGAGTTTGGAGCTGTTTACCTTGAGTTTATAATGATTGTTTGCCCAGGTATTATTGTGACTGAAGCTGAAGTAGTTGTTGACAGGTGAGATGTTGTAGCAGACAATTTTGTGTACTGTGCTTAGATCGGACCACAGGCAGCACAGTTCCAGATTGTCTAAGCCCAGAATTTCAAGTCTGGTGGTGTAGGGGATTATATTATATGTATCTTCTTTTTCCTCTTTCGGCTGTTCCCATTAGGGGTTGCCACAGCAAATCAACTTCCTCCACCCAACTTTATCCTCCGCATCCTCCACTCTCACCCCAATCACCTTCATGTACTCTTTTAGCACATCCATATATTTCCTCTTTGGCCTTCCTCTTGACCTCTTGCCTGCCAGCTCCATAATTAAATTTAGCTATATCGTGAATTCAACTTTTGTTTTGTTTAATTAACATTTACTAAATTAAATGCAGAGTACAGAATCTAATCCAATGAGTACTGCAGTACAGGTTAATAAACACAACCAATATTTGTTTAAAATAAATCTTTCATATTCTCAACGGCAACACATTATTGTACGAAACTTAATTCTTCTTAACACTTTCTGAAGCATAGGTAATTAATTATTTATGCATTAGTAAATTGAACTAACTCAATACATTAACATTGGCAGTAAATCTGACCCCTATACAGTCTTTGTTTATGTTTAATGTCAAAGATATCTTTAGGTATGAAACTTCCAGTATGGAAGATTAAGCAAAAAATAAAATAAAATAGGTCCTTTATTGAATGGTGGATTGCATTCTAAACCTCATAAGGCTTTCTAGGTTCCTGAATCAATTCATAATGATTTGGATTTTGTAGCCTGTAAGTGCCACCCACTTAATCTAATCAGTTGTGTCCAAGACAGATAAAGAATGACATTATCACTCTGAACTGGTATAAATTCTCAATTCTATTAGAATACGGTTTCAGAAATCCAAGCACATGCAAACTGAGCTGGCAGCACTGAACAGTTGTTGAAAAGGACTCCCTTCCTCCTTTTTCCTCTCTCCTATGAATTTATGGAAGTAATCATTTCACTTAAATCAAGACCATGTGTTAAAAAATACACCCATCTTCCTTCTTAGTTCTCCAGCCCTTTTCACTCTATCTATTATCTCTCTTTACATAGAAATTAATTTTCTGATACCTTACTCTATTTCTTTTCTTCCTTGTCTTTTTTATTCTTCTGAAACTATTAAATACTGTAAGTCTGGTTGACTTTTCAGTGTCCTTTTTATTTCATTTCCTTCTCTCACTGAACTCCTGACTCTGTCAACTAAGGTGAATGCAACAGTAAACCCCCAACAGATTCTGTCTAAGACAAATAAAATGCTTTTATTAAGCAATTGTACTTTCTCTATTCCCTACATTTTGCCCCCTTGATAGTTCATTGCTATTTCCACTCTACTGTTTAAAAACAATTTCTGTATTGAATGTTCTTCCCCTGATGACTGTAATTTCCCCTTCTAATTTCCCTTTCTGTTTCTCATTGACTCTTATTTCCCCAATGAAGTCATTGTTGTTATTTCCTCAATATTGTTTGTTGTTTTAAAGGTAATTTCCCCATTGAATGCTATTTACCAATAATTGCTACTTTTTCTTTATTGCCCTATTCCACTACCAAGCTTTTTAATGTTGCTCTTCAGTAAAATCCAATTGCTTTTTTTAAAAAAAAGAATGTGTCATCACTATGTGTAAGATCCATGTTGTTCCATAATTTTGGTTTTTAAGTATTAGTTAACTTAAAGTTGTACTTGAAAAATGGACCTTGTTGCATTTGATTATTTCCTCTTTCACCCCCTGAATATCACAGTGTTTGTGTTGCATAACAACTGAATGGAGACACAATAATCAATACTATGCACGGGTATGGTGCCCCGTTTAATCCAGAGTAGATTTTGCAGGATCCAATCTGAGTTGATCACCTGGACCAGAAGTTTTGTTTTTCAAGCTTTCAGACTCATGTTGGAGCCCATCTTCAGGTAACTTCTCTCTCTGAACAGGAGTTCAAGTAATAAGTCTGTAAGCTCGGAAGATGACACATCTGGTTCTAGTGACCAACCAGTTTCGATCCTGCAATCTTATCCTGGGACATGTATATTCATTCCAGGGTAGATTTTGTTCTGATTTTATTGCTGAACAGTTGCTAGTGTTGGTTGGGTCCATGAGATCCTTCACTGGCTGCCTGTTTTAGATTTCAAAAATTGAATCGAATAATCAATCCACTTTATAAAGTTGAAATTCTCATAACAGTGTTTTGGCAATATACAGTAGTCAGCTTGTAGGAATTTGAGGACAGATGAGTATCTGAACATGATATATAACAGAAATGTGTGGATTGTGAGAGTTCAGTTTCTCTTGCTTCATCAATATAATTTTGAATTAATTTTTGAATTTAAATAGTCATTTATTCTGAAATAAATTGAGTTCAAGTTAAACAATTTCCTGCAAGAAACTGTATGGATTACTAATTACAATAGGTTTTAATTGAAACCATTGGTTTACTTATGCCTAGGAACTTTGAAAATGATAGCAGGGTAGTTTAGACTTCATGTAATTTTATCTCAGCAATAGTCTGCTAAATTTGTTTGTCTAAACTGAGAAACAATCACTACTCCAAAATAGATTTTGAATCTATGTTTTTTTGGCTAAAGTTCAATTTTAATTTGTCCTCTTATCTCTTGCTGATTTACAGAAAGTAGTTTATCTATGCTAGTTAGACTGAAATAAGGATTGAGTAAGTAGTTTATAAAGAAAATTCATGGCTGATCTAACTCCAAATTGAGAACATGCAGGCTCATAACTAGTGCTTTTCTCTCTGGCACTATGCTAGCTTTAATGTGCATCTGTGACATATTATTAAGTTAGTGTCAAAAATTTGGAGGGTGGAAAAGATGTGTTTCCAAATGAAGTATACAAAAGGATACAACTATCACCAATCTGTGCTAAAGTTATTCAGAATGAAAGAAGTATTTAACAGCGGAAGGGTCCCTCTGCATCCAATTGCACACTACCTCATGCGTGATATTTTTAAGCAAATTCCCACTAAAACATTATGATAAAAGAAGGATAATTACATATGGCCTTAATTATATAGTATACATTGTGGAGATAAACAGTATTTGCTTACTTTCAAAAGAAAATAATGGTAATTAGTGAAAAGCTTTCAGTATACTTAATTGCCTTTGAGTAATTATCGTCCTTCCCATTTTATTCTATGTTCGATTTTGTTTGCTGCATAATTAAACTGATTATTCTGATGGACTTCTGGACCTTTATGGGTTTCAGGAGCTAGGGGCAGTTATTCTGGTCTGCTGCACAGAACTTCTAAAACCTTCATTGTCACTTTGAATAAGAGTGCAGCCTAAATTTTTGATCAAATCATGCCATGAAACCTTTCCCCTGTCACATATATCCTGTCACTCCCAGTGGTTCACAAAAGAGCTAAAATGAAAGAAGAAACAGTTAGAGTGTCACTGGCATTTAGCAGGGGATGAAGTCGACTGAACATGAGTTGAGGAATCCTTGGTTGACTCTGAGTTTCATTGTTTTTTTGCAGACATGCACTGATGGTATTATCAAGTTTGGATAATGAAACATCTGCAAGAAAACAATCAAACTCAGAAAGCACCAAGAACCTGTCATTTCAATTATGTGCTCTAAATAGTTTCCTTTATTAGTGAATATAGGTTAGAACCACTGTTGAGGTCTACCTTGAGATGTTAAGGAGACAAAAAAAATCAATATTCTGCTCTCATTGCCTCTGCAAATAGCCACCCCATAACCCTTATCTCAAATGTGAAGAAGAAGATGAAAATTAAGGAACTTCTTGGATGAGAAGCTAAACATCTTCAAAGAAAAGCACCTGTCAAGTCTAAAAGGACATTTTGGACTGGAGAGTTTCTGCTGAAGAATATTGGCCATTGTTTAAAGTATTATTTGGGGCCTTTTAGCTTTGACACATTTTTTTTTCTTTTGCAAGGTCGCTGAGAGAGCGAAGGGGAAGTTGGTAAAGACAACTCAAAATTGTTATCTTGTTTGCATTCTTTTAAGTCTAGTTCTCATGAGAAAGTTTCTCTGGACACTTGACACCTGGGGGGGGAATGTCTTGAGGGAAACGTTGAATCTCTTTTTGAAAGGGTTGGTGAGAAATTAACATGTGATAATTAGTGGGTGGAACTTTCAGTTTTACTTGGATGGAAAAAGCCCGGGAACTTTAGATTCGGGATTTCTCAGGCCGTACAGAACAATGTTTTCAATAAAATCTTATTCCTTGGACTTTGTCTTTTTGGAGTTCTGATTGCATTGCTGATGTTATATGACACCCTGACAGCACCTTTAGGATAACCATGACCTGGATAACTGAGAATCTCCACAGACATCCCATTACCCTGTTTCAGGTTATTCTTGCCATGTTGAGTAAAGGGGTTTGGACAACCTCTATCAAGACTGCACAGATGGACTTGTTCAGGATCTATTGGAGGAAGTCACTTCACATTTGATGAGTTTCCCTTCTATCTCTTCATCTAAATCATTGAGGAAGGTATTAAAAAGTACTGGGACTGAGGCAGAGACTTGGAACACCTCACAGTATACTTCCCTCCATTAGATTCAGTTCCTTAAAGGACTACATGTTGAGTTTGGGTTGTTCAGTCAGTTACAAATGCATCTGATGTTGATGCTGTCTAACCCATATTTTTTAGCTTATCAAGTAGCAGGCTGTGGTCTACTTTATCAAATGTTTTACTGAAATATAAATATTCTTTGTCTACAGCATTTTACTGATCCACTAATTCAGTCACTTTGTCAAAGAATTAAACAAGATTTGTTTGGCATGATCTGTTTTTGACAGTCCTATGTAGGCTTTTGGTTGTGACTTTGCTTCTAATATTCAGAGATTCGTTGCTTGATTGATTGACAGTAGACAGGATTACAAAAACATTCAGCATAGAGTGAAGAGGGAGATAGCAATTGCCAAACAGAAAGCATATGATGAGTTGTGTGCCAGGTTAGATACAAGGAAAGGTGACAAGGACTTGTACAGTTTAGAGAGAAAAGAGATAGAGATGGGAAGGATATGCAACATATAAGGTGATTAAAAACAGAGATGGAAAGGTGCCAACAAGCAAGGAGAGTGTGCAGAGAAGATGAAAGGAGTATTTTGAGGAATTGATGAATGAGGAAAATGAGAGGGAAAGAAGAGGAGAAGAGGCAAATATTGTAGAGCAGGAAATATTGTAGCAAAGATTAGAAAGGATGAGATGAGGAAAGCTCTGAAGAGTATGAAGAGTGGAGAGGCTGTTGGTTTTGATGATATACCTGTGTAGTTGTGGAAGTGTCTAGGAGAGACACCAGTGGAGTTTCTATCTAGTTTGTTCAACAGGATTTTAGAGAGTGAGAAGATGCCTAAGGAATGGAGGAGAAGTGTTCTAGTGCCAATCTTTAAGAACAAGGGTGATATGCAGAATTGCAGCAACTACAGAGGTATAAAGTTGATGAGCCGCACAATGAAGCTATGAAAAAGATTAGCTGAAGCTAGGCTAAGAAAGGAAGTGTATATCTTTGAGCAGCAGTATGGCTTCATGGCCAGAAAGAGCACTGCTGATGCAATTTTTGTCCTGAGAATGTTAATGGAGAAGTATAGAGATGTCAGAAGGAGCTGCATTTTGTCTTTGTGGATTTAGAGAAAGCATATGGAAAAATTGCCAAGAGAGGAGCTAGGGTACTGTATGAGGATATCAGGAGTGGCAGAGAAGTTCAGGATATGTACAAGAGCAGTAAAACAATGGTGAGATGTACTGTAGGTCAGACAGAGGACTTCAAGTTGGAAATGGGGCTACATCAAGGATCAGCTCTGAGTCCCTTCTTGTTTGCTATGGTGATGGACAGGTTGACAGATGAAGTCAGACAGGAATCTCCATGGACAATGATGTTTGCGGATAACATTGTGATCTGTAGTGAGAACAGTGTGGTTAGGCTCAAGGGAAGATGAGAAGGACTTGTACAGATTTTGCTGGCAGGGTGATATCTCTGCTTTTTAGTATGCTGTCTAGCTTTGCCATTTATTTACTTCCCAGGAACAAGCATCTTTTAATTTCTTGGCTGTAGTTCCTATCTCGGTGATTTTGGAGCCCAGGAAAATAAAATATGTCACTATCTCCATTTCTTCCCCACCTATTTACTATGAATTGAGAGGGCCAGGTGCCATGATCTTAGTTTTCTTAACGTTGACTTTCAAGCCAACTTTTGCACTATCTTCCTTCACCTACTTCAAAGGATCTTTAGTTCTTCTTCACTTTCTACCATTAGCGTGGTATCACTGCATATCTGAGGTTGTTGATATGTGTCCCAGCAATCTTAATTCCAACATGTGATTCATCTAATCCATCTTTATCATGATGTGCTCTGCATATAAGTTAAATAGGCAGGGTAACAGTATACAGCCTTGCCAAACTCCATTCTCAATTTTGAACCAATCAGTGATTCCGTGTCCAATTAGAGTTAGGTGGAAAAGATGATTCACTATGGCAACCGCTAATGGGAACAGGAGGAGGAGGAGGAGGAGGAGGAGGAGGAG
>JAEANM010005936.1:0-19062 GCA_017656035.1 Myanophis thanlyinensis
TGGCTCCTGCCTTGAGGGGGCCAAATGGCTCCTGGCAAGACTGCAATTTAAAAAGCCCCACTGGCCAATTAAAAACATCAATGCGACTACATGGCATAAAACTACATTTCTCAGAAATCAGTCCCTTAAGGAGATAGTTCTTAGTTGCTGAACTATTTATCCTAAACAGCACAGAATCTGTCCACAAGACTTGTAAGAGTTACAGGCCAAAACTGAGAAGGAAATACAGCATGTACAATAATGAAATGTGGTAAAAGTCAGGCTTTTTAGAAATAAGACTAACAGAGCCAAGAGAAAAAATAAAACAGAGACACATAGTTAGCATCTATATTCTGAACAAACAAACAAAATGCAGATAGCAGATGCAATGAAATCATGGTTCATCCTTTTTACTAAGTGGTAAGATAAATAGAAAGAAGAAGCAGATGGTGAGAAAAAATATGGACTTAAGGCTCCATAAAGCTGCCCTGATAATGAAATGGAGAAATGTTCAGGAGGTAGTTTTGTTCTAATTCCTACTTCTCTGAAGTGTTGGGATTTCACGAGACTTTCTTACCTGGAGCTGTAATCCAAAGATCCAGACATTCACTTTACCATTCGTGTGAGTTTTCTGTGCTAGCTGTCCTGTCTGATTTGGCTAAGAATTTCAGCACTCAAACCAGTGGTGAAACTCAATTTTTTTTACTATCGGTTCTGTGGGCGTAGCCACAGGATTAAACATCACCAAGCACAGAATTACCATTACAACTTCACCAAAGTTACAGTGTAATAAGGGGAGAGGCAGTTTCTGTGAGCAAGGCAATAAAGATTAGGCTAGAAATATTTACAGGATTAACCCTGTAAAGTTAATCTTTACAGGATTAACCCTGCAAAGTGGGGGAAAAAACAAAAGGAGATTTCTTCTAATAACAGATTCCCTGAACTGCTTATAATTGTTACCATTGATTCTATAGAACCGGTGCAAACGGGCTAAATTTCACTTCTGACTCAAACTATACAGTACACACATTTCTGGAAGTAGATCCCATTGAATTCAGTAGCTTAAAATCATAAACTTAATTAATTAAAACCATAAAAATCATAAACATAAAAAAATCATAAAATCATATAGCAGAGTGCTCCGTTGATATACTCTTTGAAGAATCATGGACAGAGTCATGGAGGCAGTGAGTCCAACTTCCTGCTCATTGTAGAGATCCAGATGAGACACTTTGCTTGAACCATGCAGAGGAGATGTTGGCATATCTTTCTCCAGACATTACACTGAAATGACTGGGGGATAAGAATCACTAGAAGACTTCTAAATGCAAATCACAAGGAATACGAGTTTCTAAGTGGAAAGACATCAAAGGCTTTTCTATCTGTTCCTTCAGCATATCTTTTGGAAAGTGAATCTTTACTGCTCATTTACAACCATGACCAAATATCAGACCAGATGATGGGCCAGTTGTTAGGCAACTTAGATTTGCTTCAGTAAAGCCATTCCTATCCTGGAAGTGACATAATTCTGTAATTCACTTAACTGAAGCAAGGAGATGACCCAATTTGCATCATCTCAAGCCACTTCAGGACAGCTCTGAGCTGAAGGATCTCTTAAATTTTTGCCCCAACATTTGCTAAAGTGCTCCCAAAATGAGAGTTTGGGATTGCCCACAGTGTGTGCTGAAGTTACTCAGCCAAGAAGTTCTTCAGTGTATACTGAAGTGCAGCTCCAGAGTGAGCAGGCTTAGCCAGAGGATCCCAAGGGGAAGATGTTTGATGTACAAAGCTTTGAGCCAGTGGTTTGGATGGGATGAATGATGGCTCTTCCACAGTGCTTGTCAAAAGAGGAAATTAGAGAATCTAAGGACCTGGCTGGATAGCTTTGGCATGCAGAGCTGGATTGTAGAGGAAGATGTGTATGCTGAAACCATTAAGTAAACAAGGCCTTCTGTACATATTCTGTGGGCTTAAAATTGGCGAACCTTAGTGCACGCTGAAAGCAATCCCACAGCACATGCAAAACCTGTTCAACCTAGAAACTTTTGGAGAGCAATATGGGAGAAAGCTTCTCTCAAATTAATCTTGCTCATGCATGAAAGAGAATGGTTGCCCTTTTTTGTGGTAATGAATATTGACCGTTTGGGATGGGATGTGAAAAAAAGGAAATGCTACAGTCGCATAAGCATTTCACTGCATTTCATACCATGTATAACTGTGTATGTGATGAATAAAATTTGATTTGATTTGAATAAATCAGATTAGTTTTATTATTTCAGATGTATGGCATAGGCAGCACTGCATCTAACTGACCTTGGCCAATCCTGAAAAAAATTAAGTAAGTTGGGTTCAATTAGTACTTGAATACAATGCCCTAAAGTTTTAGGCTAAATTGGAATATTGGAAAAAGAGACCCTCAAAAGCAGTGACAGACCACTTCTATATAATTGCTAAGAAATATATAGGCTGAATCCATATAGTCTCCAGGAGTTAAGGGAAATGTTCATCTTCTAACCTACTTTTTAGCTTCTTCTGAAGAAGGAGAATGAATAAATTAATTTGGGAACACAACCTTTTACAAGCTTCCACTAACTTTACTAAGATTGTTTTCCATTCTTTAGTTCTGTGGTTCATTTCTATACTTAGCTTTCTCAGTGTTATCCTGAACTACATATACTAAATACCTTAATTCTCAATTCATACATTAGTCTTGATTTTCAGCTTCATCTTTAATTTGGGATAAGAGCATTATGGAAAACCTGATGGATCAGAAGTGAAAGTTATTCACATTTTGTTTTCTGTAGTAGTTAGAGGAGGTCTACCTCATGGCCAGAAGAATTAGGCCTGTATCTTACCATCATACTTATATGTCTCAAAACGTAGTTCTGACAGGCATAATGTCTTTGAGGTAGAGGCACTTTTTTACAGCCACATAGACTCTTACCCTGCAGAGATAACATTAGCCATTTCTCAATCATAGCCACTGTTGCTCTCTTTCTATCCTGTGAAGATAATAGCACAGGCAAGGCTTCTGTGAAATCTTTTCTGAGGTTGTTGTTTTAGATTGTTTTATTCTTTGAAAAGTAATGGGAAATGCAATTTGGCTGAAATCCTGTGTTTCCCTTTAGGGATAATCACTATTCTATCCATGGGTACTTCTCAGTGTTAAAAACAGCATTTCAATATAAATCAAGAATTTCAACCTCATAAGGGAGAGGTTTCATTTCTGAAAACTGGGAGTACTCTTTGTTTGTTATTTTAAGAAAACTACAAATATATTTTTCCTACCTATTTCTATTATTTCCTGCAAAAAGTGTGATTCTTGGGTGACCTTATTTCACTTCCAAATAAAGATATATACTGATATGGAATTTGAATTTAAGAGAAAATCAAAGTGTCTCTTTACACAAGCACCAGTACTGCTATCCTTATATTATACAGAGTTCTTAACTAGAATCTATGCTGTAAGCCATATTCATAACAATTATCACAAAAACAAAAGACATGAATTGTATTTCTGCACAAAGATTCTTTATCTCAGATTTTGTTGGCCAGATACTGTCAATATATATAATGATGCTTTTCTGTACATATTATCAAAAGTAATTCTACAATGAAACAAAAAAATTATCTTGTTTGCTTTATTTAAAACAGTGAAAGGTATCAGTACAAAATACATCATGGTTCTCCCCTAAATAAGGCTCTATTATTCCCAAAATACATGTTGTTGTTGTTCTTGTTATTCAGTTTGATCTGCCTTGGTCAAGAAAGCCAACTGGGTGACTTTGGTCCAGTCACTCACTCTCAGCCTACCCCACCTCAGAGGGTTGTTGTTGTGGGGAAAGTAGGAGGAATAAAGTGCGTTGGATATGTTTGTTTTCTTGAATTATTTGTAAAAATAATCAAAGATGGGATACAAATAAATAAATAAAATTACTACTATACATTAGTATTAGTCCTATTATTCTTAAGTCATACTGAAAATACTTGTAGAAGCTGTTAAATTTTATCAATAGCCAATAGGCGACTTTGGAATTCTGGATCAAGATTCAGGTTTGGGTGATATTAAAATGGAAAAGGGCTTCTAGTACAATGAAGATGAATTGAGCCTGTTTTCTTCATTAACTCTAAATCAAATAGTGCTAGTTATGGAAATCCCTGAAGAGAGATTGTGTAGGATATGAGCCACTGCTAATATATGGTATGATAAATAGCAGGATAAATAACAGCAAAATCATGGAAAATTAACCAACATGAAAACCCTTTAGTGAGAGGAAAAATGGATATTATTTGCTCTGTTTCCTGGCACTGAATCTCATCGATCTATTCAAAGAAGTATCTCTCTTCAATCATGCATTGAAAACTGTTGATAAACACATTTCTAGATGTCTTTCACAAAATTTTAATACTGTACACAGATGGTATTGTCCACCAAATAATGAGTAATACAGTTCTTATGTCACGTAGAGGAAACTATATGATGAAGTTCAGGGTTCTCCAGAGAATGTAAAAAAACAACAGTCTCTGACCTTAGAAGCATCCCCCAGAATGCTTGCTTAGATCCATCAATTGTGAAGCAGAGTTCAAAAGACATCTTTAAGAGAGAGGATGCTGTCAAAGGAGCCTTTCTTGTGCTGTGGCTAGTGACAGCAAATATCAGTCTTTCATATATCAAGAAATATGATAATCTACCATTGCAGCAGAATCATCATAGAAATTTTAAAGTAACGAACTTTGCGTGCAGCTGGAGAGTTCTAGTTTATTTTGAAACCCACAGAATAAAGGATGAGAACAGAGCTATGCAAACCATAGATGCCTGCTTCCAGTTGAGGTATCAACCATGGTGACCATTCCCATGGTTTACACGCATCTCCATTTTTGGTGGACCACATGAATACACTACTGCAATTTAATAGCAAATAACCAATATTTCCCACTAGTTCCAGTTGGAAGATAAATGCATAATACAGTTAAAGATTTCATATAAATCTTTGCACTAAAAGCAGTATGACCTGCCCCAACCCCCCAATTTTTGTTTCAAAGTATCTGAAAATGAAGCAAAGTATAAAATATTTTTCTTTTTTTGATAAAAATTTCCTCTAAATCATGGGTGTCAAACTCAAGGCCCAGGACCCAGATCCGGCCCTCAGGGTGCTTAGATCTGGCCTGTGGGGCTGCCCTGGAAACAGCAAAGGACTGGTGCCTCTGCCAGAGAGAACAGAGCTTGGGAGGGCCGTGAGCTCCATTTTTGCTGGCAGAGAGTTGCTGGAGGCCGTCACAGCTGAAAACGGAGCTCAGGAACCCATTTTCTCTGACTGAGCACTCGGGCCCCACGGATGCCCCGGAAAAGAGTGATATTGAGCTGGCCACATCCACTCTGGCGTCCCGAAGTCAAACACAACTCTGATGCGGCCCTCAATGAAATCAGATCATCTATTTCCTGCCAAAACAGTAAATTTTGATTCCTATATAAATTGTCATCCTGCTGGCCAAAGTACAGTTAGGTCCTTGAGAAACCTCACCATTAATCAACATCCAACAACAGAGGATTCTTACATAAATTGTTTCTTTACTTTACTGAGTTTTAGGAGTTAGTCAGAACTGAACATTCAGTTTTCTCTTTATCTTCACATTCAAACTAATTATCCTCTTTTATGTACAGTACAAGAGATACCCTAAACTATCCACCTTTACTTCAGCTTCTGTTTCATAAACAGGATGTGTTTATTTAGATGGGTAAACTGATCTTGCAAATAACAGGGAACAGGGAATACTCACACTCACTAACGTGCACACAAATTGCTAACAAGGATAACTAACTAGTTCAATCAATCTAAACAATTTGTTTTGTTTTATCCTAATGGTTTGAGTGAAGTTGTTTCCAAGGTTTAAATAAAATTTGGGATTTTTGTTCTGAATAAATGAGCAACACGATGCTTCAAAATCACAGGATTTGAGTTGTAAGAATTATTTTGCCATGAAAGAGTACTTGTATTATTGTAATTATGTAGCTCATATATAATTAAATAGTATATAGTTTTAATTGTATAGTTTACTTCAGATATACACATTTGTTGTAATGAAGTTTGTAACAGATTAAAGGTTCATGATGTCCTGCCTAATTCAAAACTATTATGTTGCCATTTCAAATATAGACCTGTTCTCAAGTAATTTTAAATAAACTTAATAATGGTTCAGGAAAGGGCTTCAGTATCTAAATGGGGTAATAAATTACTGATTAGTTATTCCTGACTGCGGACCTTTCCCACTGCTACCTAAACATGGCAGAAATAAGCCTTGGGAACATTTTATGCCTTGCTTCCAGGATAATATCTGCTCTTTACCCTATGAAAAAAGTTTTCTCTTATTCCAACATCCTCCAGGGCTAATTCAAAAAAGTTGAGCTTTGTCACTTGTTATATTCAGGTGACAAATGATTTCAGACAAAATGATTGGCAATAACCATTTTTAGATAATATTATTCTATTTATTTTAATTTGAGTTTATACACAATGTACCATCCAACATGACTCCGTAGCCTTACCGGGTATGAAGACTATATTGTTCTCTTGTTTCTGACTTCTGCCAAGCCACAGTAACTGTGTGCTAATCATGACATGAAACTTTGTTCATGGCACAAAGGTTTGCCTTTGTCCCTAAAGATTGTTAAAAGCTGGTAATTTAACAACACTAAACAATGACTCTACATTAAACTTAACAAAGTCCGTGTCAAGGCTAACTTTAAACTGCAGACTTCCCAGCTTAAACATCAGGCCTTCCTTAGGCTTTCTTGCTTCTTCCCTTCATTTGTGTTTTATAATATCAGGCTTGAAGAAATGGTTGGAAGAATTCAAACTTGCATAGTCATTATTTTGGTCATATCCATTATATAGTCAAGCTGCGGATTTTAGATTTGTGTCTCATAGTTACTTTTATTCATCCAATTTTCTATTCTTTCTATATCTATGTTTTTCTTTAACATCTAGTTCTCCAACTCTCTCTAGTCCTAGATTCTTCTAGTATTTGCATGCAAATGAAATATTCAGGTTTTTTTCTGATAGCCCCTGTGGCGCTATGCCCTTCTTGATCACTAACTTTATTATATCTTCTTTGCTAGATCTACACTATTACTATTTAAATAATGAAAGACATTTCCATTCTTACCCTCTAGGAGTAATTGATTTTCCTTGCAAAATAGCCTTAAAATTGCTTAAATGCTCAGAATTTGGTTCTATCCTGGTTTTAAGTCAAGCCAAAATGTATCCCTATGGGTAAGACATCTAAGTTCCCTGTTCAAGAGAAGCATCTCATTCACACACTGAAACCCTGCTTGTCTAGTCAGTTCTCTGTGTAGAATCAGTGAAACTTTGCACATTATTCATCATTGGCTTGGCTTCTCTGTACTTAGTAATTGTATTCAAAAATAATCAAAGGCAGTTCCTCTTTCTTTAACCACTAATGAGATTAGATAATCAAGACATATATTAAAATGCACAAAAATATTTAGAGATGTATTTACTTACTCAGGGTATTTTAAGGCTCTGAGAATCCAGGACAAAATGTTCATTTAAACTCCACCGTATTTCTTCTTCTGTTTCTAGTACTAGTATGATTCTTTTTTGCATAATATTTTAGCCACTAAAGCCAATGGTTAAATAAATAGCAGCATGTGATAAAATCCAAACCAAATAAATGAACCTTGGAATTATTGGATAAATTTCACTGCTCTGAATAAGAAATGTTTATCCAGCTAAGTTTTTTGCATATTGGACTATTCTATGAACAACTGCCCTCAATACTTTGTTCCTAAAAACAATCAGAACTCGTAGTCCCTTCTTACTTCAATTTTAGTAAATAGGGTTCTAGATGACAACTAGATGATATAAAAGTTTGAAGCATATAATCCTTTCCTCTGCTGCCCATAACTGGAAAGCTGTCAGATCATTCATTTCCATAAAATTGAATCATGAAATGCTTTCATGGAAAAACAATCCTGCATTATCTTCTGAATGGCATAATACCATTGTCCATACCTTTGCCCTTACTAAATACAAAACCCAAAACACTCCGTAATAGTTTTATTCAGTTATTTAGAAATGATGGCTTCGTTTCAGAATGACACAAAGTGGGACATGCATGGCATTTGGGGGAGGGGAATCCTGCTCAGTATGTGCTTTCTCTGTGTTTCTTAGTAACAAGAACAAATGTACCCAATCGTAGATGAAGATACACATGGCAGATACTGTATTACAGAAGAGAAAGGTGTTGAGAATTATTTTAGAGCTGTGCTGGGGAAGGAGAAAATTTTTCTTCCTTCCATCCATCACAAGAACTAATAACAATGAATAAAATTAATTATCATAAGATGCAGTTGATCCAAAATATCTCTACAAACACTTAAAATGCATGGACAGAATATCTCTTTCACTTAGTTGTTTACTGCAAAGATGGAAAACTCTTCTAATAATGCATTGTCTTGAAACAAAGACTAAAGACACTGGAGACTAACTTTCTACCATCTTTCCTGCCTTTTAAAAGAAAAAAATATAGAGGATATTACTACTACCCTAAACTTCCATCCACATATTTTAAAAAATCAGCTTGTCTGATTTGCCTTGTTAATTTGGGTGGGATGAATAAAAGTCAAACAAAACACCTTAGAGGCTATATAGGACAAATGCTGGAATTGCCACCTCCTGATAAGCACTTATACCTTGAGGTTTTAGTATTATGGTAGTGCTGATGGGACAACTCCTATTCTTATGGCCTCAAAAAATTTGTCAAAGAGACAGTTTAAAACTTTAAATCCTTCAACGTATCCTTCAATCCTACAACAACAACAACAGTAATAATAATATAACAAAATAATAAAAACAACAATTGAAATGTCAAATATATTTTCTTTACAGGGACTTGTTTGTAGTAATACATAATACATACACAGCAAGAAAGATAATAAGCAGAGAGAAAGGAAGAGAGACAAAGGTACACAAATGGTGCACGCATGCATGTGCCCCCTTCACAAAAACAAATGAATCTTCCATTCCATTGTGAATTGCCTGAATCACACCTCACTTCTTCTGCCTTTTGTGTCTTTCTTGCCTTGTCACTATATTTTTAATTCCAAGTTAAATTGGAATCTGAATTGCAGGTCCAAGTTAGTTCTTGGTTGGCAAGTTTGCAAACCTCCCTTTCTGTAAGTTGGAGTCCCATTTGTATAATTTCTCCTCGCACACTGAACAAAAGTGTAGCTAAGGATATAAACTGGAGACATAAGGACCATTGTCTTTTTTTCCCCTCAGCAAGGACAATATCTGTTAGGATGACATATCAAAAATTAATGAAAAAATCTGTCCAAAATGTCCATCAATACCAGAGGAATCTTAGAAATAAAAGTTATCAGTCCAGGTTTTTCTGTTCTTCAAAACCAAGTGGCACCATATACTTTCAGATCAATTTTCTCACCTTGTAAAAGTTCACTGAGCTTCTGTGGCCAGCTGAACTAAAAATCTGTGGGTTGACTTTCTGTGTGACTCAATTTGGTTTGTTTCAGATGAAATTAGATATTCACTTTCTATCATTTAAAAGTCCCAAATACATCCTTTCTCTCATAAACCTAAAAGAAAGAGACATTCTATCACACTCTATTTGGAAGCTTACAAAGCTCTGTATTTCAGCAAAATCTTCAAGTGATATTTCACAGAATAAACATAACACTTGGGAATCTGGGCAAGAAAAAAAACAAGTACTAAGAAGCTGTGGGACCCATCCAAGAAATGGCGGTTTTGTCAGTCCATTTGACTCTTTCAAGGAGGATCAGGAGACACATTTGTTTGCTGATCATATAACAGGAAGGACAAAGAAAGGAGGAGACTGAAGAGAAAGAGATAGGAACAAACTGCCACTGAGTTGAAGCAACTTCCCCTCAACTACGCGTATTCTCAAGCAATAACAACGCTATCTGTATTATATACCCAAGAATACCCGTCATCGAAGGGAGCATAATCACCAAGCCAACCTGCTGAGTCTTCTTCAGCAAACCCTCACAAGCGAAATGGCCCAGTTAATGGATCTTGGCCTGCAAGAGAGGCAGAAAAGAAAGAGGCTTCAGAGGTAACCCGTCAAGGAATTTATTCTAAAAACAAAACACAGAACAAGTCAGCTATGTAGTCTTAATGCTACAGCCAACAACAAGAAAAAAAATCAACAGCTATCATCTTAATTGATTTGTCCTTGTGGGACAAGTATTTCCATATATTTAGTTGTCATTAATGAGGACCACAGAGACACAATTCTTTACTATGCCCATAAGACATAAAGCTGGCATGAACTCAAATCCAAGATTATCATAACACTGTAACTTCATTCTCCACCTGTGAAATCTCAAATTAATCTGACATGAAAGTAAAATGAAATATTGTTTTATCTTAAGACTTTGAATGGAATGACTTCTACAGTAGATTTAACTTGATCTAAATAATTTCTCCAAATCCTTAATAAAACCTCAAGTTAGCAGACTTCAGTGCAAAGGGCTTCAGAAGTATATAATTTAATGAGATATAGAAAAAGCCACTAAAATTCCATCTCCTAGGATAGAAATTCACAATTTCTACAAACTATGGTAGGATTGTTAGATTAAGAGATTGTTAGATTGTTAGATTATCCATGCAAACCAAATTTATAGCAATAGCAACATTTGTATAGTGTTTTAAAATGTAAACTAATCAGGATGGATAGTTTTGTTTAAGCCTGAATACTGATGATGAAATGAGGAGAGACTGAAGGTGAGGGAAGGTGGCTTGTCTAAGGCTATACAGTTCCTGTATTCTTTGATGGTCTTTCAAAAACCCTGAACACTTGGCTGCAAATCAGTGTTTACAGCCTAATCTGATGTTTCCATCTTTTTATTCCCTTTGTATTACTGTACAACTGTTGAATTTTTATTTTTGTATTGGATATATAATTTTCTATGTAAGTCACCAGTTGATTTAAACCAAGGTCATCTTAATTTGTAGCTTAGGCATTTAGCTACCTCTGTACAAAAGCATACTCAGAAAAAACTTCAATTGAATTAAAGAGTTTTACTCACAAATAATAAATAGTTAGGTCTGCCCCTTTAAATAATAGTTACATGTACAGTTGAGAATGGGAAATCACAGTGCTGTCAAACAGCAATAGAACCTGAGATATAATAACCAAAAAGAATGATTGCTTCATTCTTCCCTACAAACTGTAATCACTTTCCCTTTTTTGATCATTGTGCAGGAAAGATGTTGCCAGGCTCTTAATGCAGGGGAAAACAGCAAGAGAGTGGTGATGCAGCTTTAGGGTTAGGCTTAAGCTTTTCCTTCTGTCTGTCTCTTCTCAGCAGCTCTTCTCCCTTACTTTTTAAACCACGTTCTAAATGTCTTTCTGAATGTTTTCCAATATTATAATGAGTATTATCAGTTGTACCAAATTCTAGTGTTGCCATTATTGTAGTTACAATGTGATGACAGTGTTAAAATACAACTGTTTTGAGTACTTGCAAAGTTAGCTATGTCCATCATTTGGTACTTGACTAACTGTTATGCAAGTTTTTGCCTTTAGATGTGATGTGGGGCACTTTAGAGTTCTAGTACTTAGGGCTGTCAAAAATTAAATTACTTTAAAATTAATTATCCATGAGCAAAAAGGCATAAGTATAAATGTATGATTGTCCTTATTGTCATCATCCCAGCAATAGAATACAGAAATATTTACTGGTTGCCTCTTATTTCTTTCCCAATCTTCTTTTATGCATGCTTTCAATATAGAACTCATTCTTCCCAATATTCTTTCTGACCTTTGAGCAGATGTTTAAAGTGAAACTCATCTAAAATACAGTATTCACTGTGAGAAGAAACAGAGTGGAGTTGATGTGAATGCCTGCAGGACACCCTTTGCATCAAAATGGCCATCACAGACTTACAGAACAGATGTATGAAATAGTAATGTGTCTCAGGGTAGGCCTGCAATAAAAATAGCATTCTCAACAAGGTACTGACACTATAAGATAGTCAAGAGATTTTACTGTTGCACAAGCAAAACAAGAAGCAATTAAATTATATTACAAGTTCATCACTTATGATCTGATCTGAATAAAAGAGAAGGAGAATGTCAGTACCTCCTGCAACTGAATGGTATCCAACCAATTCTAAAATCTGGCATAATTCCATACCCTAATCAAAAGTGATAAGCATCTCTTTAGTCAGATATAATTGTCATCTGGCACAGAAATTGACAACATAGGCAGATGGAGGGTGGGAATAAAAGTGGGGCAAGAAACTAGCACTTAGGGCATTGTGACCCATTGAGCACACACACTCCATGAGTTTCTGCAACAGAAGTCTTACAATGTGATTTCACCTGACAGGCAGGACACCCATTTGTAGATGTATTAGTGCAACATTAAAAAAAACACACTGTAATGCTGCTCTTAATCGCACAGACTAGTCTGCAAGTATATCCAGATGCCCACTGAAGATGACTCACTTCATAAAGCTATCTAAATCTGGTGTCATAAAGGTTCTTTTGAAAGCATGGAATTACATGAAGCAGAAAACCTTCATAGTTGCCTTTCTCATAGCCCCAAATGACCATAGTTGTAAAGTGTTTGTTCAAAGCAGTAGTTTAAAAGTGGAGGAGAGTGGCTCTTTAACCATCTCTTGAGCTGAATCCAGACATTCAGAAGGAATTAAGGGAGGGTTTTGCTTTACTTTGGCAATCATTATGTCTCTCTGGGAAGTCTCTTCTGACAATGTTAAGACCTTCTGGCCTAACAAAGACACCACCCACACACAGATGACTAATCACAAAGATAATATCTATACACAGGATGTACAAAAGTATTAATACTTCCTAGCATTTTGTTCTGCAGATTTCACCATTCCCCATGCTTTACCATATTTCTGATTACAATGCAAAGATGCGTAGCAAAACTGACCCCTTCAACACACACATTTTATGCAATATCTTAGATGAGTGTCATGATATAAATTCTTTTATGCACAATATTCTAAACTATCCTGTTGTAAGAGTTGATTTGAATTCTTCTTTTACAGTTGTAGAAATTGAGGTAGATAAGTGATTGGGATAGATAATTCCTAGTTGCACCAGATCAACTGACCTTTTCTGTCAGATCAAGAAATGGAAACTGGAATAAGGAGAGGGATGGCTTTTGTGGCTGGAAAATGATACTACATGGGGATTAGGTCTTCTGAGTTTGTAGCTTTCAAAGAGATAAAGTATCCCATTATATCCTTTCACTTCCACATAATTATATTTAAATCTCTGTTGTCAGAGCCCCTGCAAGCAAAATCTTAGGAATATCTGCTTCCTGATTGATGCTTGCTTAGTTTTTGATTTCCAAAAGGCACGTGTTTGTACAGAGAGACCCAGAAGTGCTGCTGCCCAGTTCCAATTCATGCATACATTCCTGTCATGTCTATACCTTGTCACACACTCTTGGTGACACTGAAGCAGATCCCCTTCATCCAATTGCTTGGCCCTGACAATAATAAAGAATGGACTGAATTGCATCCTACAGTACTTGGCTGCTATTGTATTGGCCATGACTGTTTTACCTCCAGCACCAAGGACAGCTCCCACCAGCCTCTCTTAACCAAAGTATTAATTGCTGAGTGCCTGGTGGAAATCTGGAGGCATTGGCAATGAATTCCATTAATGGAGAGCTTCAGATTGCAGCTCACACATTCAGTCTGTTCTACTGGTATTGGAAGAAGACTGCATAGGCAAAATGGATTGCAAACTACAGAGAGCTGAAATAACCAGAGCCATACAGTAGTGCAATTGGATTTACTTAGCTTTGGGTGGAAAGAGAAGCTTTCGTTAACTTTGCACTAATACATATTCCTGACTGATTTTAGTTCAGAAGGCAGTAAATGTTTTTACTCTGATGATAGGAAATGAAAGTAGATAGAAGAAAGCCAAATTTCTATATCTCATCTACATTTGACAGTACTAATCTTTCTCTTGTTAATACTTAGATGGGTTTTCTTTAAGTGACTCTGAATGCAACTTCTAATGCAAGGTTTTTCTCCAAAAGCAAATCAAGACATTTATAACACTGTATTTTTAAAAATATTGTTATTAAATGCATTAACAACAATAAGTTTCTTGTTTGAGAGACAGTGATTGTATTGTATGTGTGTGTCAGTTAAAAACACTATATGAATAAGCATAAATACTTGGATTTAGAATGAGTTCCTGTTTTTGTATGAAAGATTACCACACAGAGGAGCAAGGAAATTGTTTCTTAGGAAAACATACATGCATACATATACACAAGCACACCACAATGTGAGGTTTCCATGTATCCCATATTTTGACTCACCAGAGGCCTCCAAGGCAGTAAGTTAGATGCAGAAATTATCACATTTCTAATAATATAACTCATGAAAAACAAAAAATAAATATTTGAAATATTAGGTATGTCTTTAATTTATCATTATTAAATAATTATTGGGTAGTAAACCTTCCTGTTTAAAAGCCTGGCTTCCTAATCAAAAATATGCAATTAATCTGATGAGTTGAGGTAGGGAGGAGCAAAAAACCCCACAATTCAATCATTTCTCTCCCCCTCCCTCCCAAAAACTCCATGTAATAAAGAATGCCTGTTGAAAAATCTGGTAGAGGAAATATGAACTAGCCCTCAACCCTGAAGAGAGGAGGCAAGAAAAGTCAGGTGGGGCTCATTATAAAAGGGCACCAAAACAACACGCCCAAACAAAAGGAAAGGATGTAGAGGTGGGAACAGAGGGAAATGTGAAGGTGGCGTGTGGGGGGGGGGGAGGTTGAGTTTGGCAAGCCCCGCTTTTTCCCCGTCCACGCTGCCACACCTTAGTTAATGCCATCTCGGTAGAGAAGCCAAAATACACCATTGAAACTCGTCCACTCTCCAACGCCCAAGAGTAAAGGCAGCGAAGGAAGCCCGAACGATCCCGAATTCCTGAGGCTTCAATCAGAAATACCGCCTTGACGGAAACCGAGGCGAAAACACAGAGAGAAGACAGCCTCCGACTCACCCGTGTGTTTCTCGCCCCCTCTCTTTTCCGCCGCCCCAGGAGAGCTCGCCTCTTCCCGGGGGCTCCTTTCGCCTCTTGCCCCCGATCTGGTCCCTTCTCTCTTCCCAGCTGAGGAAAGTCCTGGATTTCTTTTGGAATCCCATCCCGATGTGTAGGAAGATCACGCCCGCCTGCCCCCCCGGCCCCCCCGCTCCTGCTTGCCCGCTCCTCTTCCCTCCCCTTTCCACGATCCCGGCGAGGTTTCCTCTTCCCCACCCACCCGGGTCCACAAACCTCCATGTTTCTGGAGAGAGGACCTCAACCTTTCACTCCCAGCCGCGCCGCCGAGCACAAAGGGGTAAGGCAGCCGGCAGAGCCTTCCTTCTCCTGCGTCTTGACCGATCTGCGGGGACGGCCCATCCCCGAGCATGCCCCCCATCCCAACCGGGCTCTGGCTGCTGCTCTGATGCCCCAGACGCTTTCCACCAAGGAGGAGATCGTCTCCAGGGGCGCGCTAGGGCCGAAGCCGACCGCCCATTGGAAACGAGAGAAGGGCGGTGAGACACCGCCGAGCCGAGAGGTTGGAAGTCCAGCCGGGGGCCAATGCTCGGGCCCGGCCCGGCCCAACCTCTCCTCCTGCTACCTCGCCGCTTCTTCGGTTGTCCAGTGAAGGCGTGGGTAGGGCCAGGTGGAGCTGAAGCCGCGCAGAACTGCCTAACGGGCCGCGCGTGCCGGGCCGCGGCTCGGGCGATCCGACGCCTCAGTCGCTTTGGAGGGTTAGGGCGCCCAAGCAGGTCCTAACCTGAGTGGAGGAGGCATTGGGGCGCCCTTGATTGTGAAAAGGCCCGGATCGCTTTCGGCCCGTCCCCACGGAGATTCTGCACGGAAATGGCTTGGAGGGGCCCACAAATTGAAGGAACTAGTGCAAATTGAGATGAACCCTGGGGTGGGGGGTCATAAGGAGACCCAGGGCGTCGTTGCCAGTGTTTTAGTGTGAGTTCTTATCTTGGAAAATGTCACTTACATTTCCTAGTCTCCTTTTTTGCATTTCGGCATCTTAAACCTGATTATCTCACAGGCTGTTAGTTATCCTATTAGGTCAGTTAAATGATGATGAATGGTGGTGAAATAAAGATGATGAAGACGAAGGAGGTTGAGGGAGACATATTGGCCATGAGGAAAAAAGAAAACCCCAGGCAAAATTGTTATTAGGCCAATTAAAATTTTGCAAAGTAACAGTAGCAATTGCTTAGCCAGGGTATCTAATGCTTACTTATTGTGTCTCTATATTTGCAGTTGGTGGAGAGGCTGCTTGAGATCTTGTTGAGGTCTAGTTATTTATAGCTATGTATTGTATTTGGAAATTTGTAATTACATTCAAATTGTAAGCATAAGTAAACATATCTGAACCATAAATCTATTCTAAATTTCTTTGAATAGCTGTATATTGGTAGCAATAATTTTCAAAGCAGTTGATCTGGGGCTGGTTGCAAGTGTCATCTCTCTGGCCTTACTGCATGACTCCCTTATTTTGACAGGTATGGCCTCCTGGTTTGATGCCTGTAACCAAGTGAGAAAAGCAGGTTACTAATCTATCAAAAGTCATTACTTCTGTAGCCCACATTTACGTATGTCTTGATTAGTGGATGGCTTTTCTGTTTAGAAAATGGGAAGATCACAAATCCAGAGAGTTCACCATATGAAGATGGGAGAATGTAATTCAACTGCACATCAAAATAAGGGCAATAGGTATGAGGACAAGGAGTTATATGTAGCAGTTCACATACATACATGCTCACAAATTCTTAATATAGAGAAGAACGCAGTGAGAAATGTCTTTTGAACAACTCCCACTGATACTATCTGGAAAAAGAAACCTTAGTTGGTATATTATGCCAACTTGAAAAACTATATTATAGTTGGTATTATTATGCAGAAAAATCTCCCTACTACCTGGTCAGAGCTATCTTCCTGTCCCTTACTTTGACGCCTTTTAATGACACCAACCATTTCCTTTGCTTTATGAAAACAGAGGCTAATCTACACACAGTGTTACTGCCAACTTGTGTCAAAAGATTGCCCCACTGAGCAAAGTCTCAACTCTCCATGCCTAGTTTCATGAGTTCAGCAGACATGGTGCTGAGACACTAATTTCATTGTCACAGATTTGGTGTTTAAATTATTCATGTCAAAGCAAAGGCCTCTGAAGTGTCCAGCACCCCCTCCTCCCTTGATTAAGCAGGGACAACAGTCATGAGGTCTGTCTGCTCCCAATACACTCACATCACTGCCCTTTGCAGCTGACACTTGGCATATTTCACCTATCAGAAAGTCTGGTGAAATCTAGAAAGAAGAACTGAAGGGAAGAGGAGGAACTGATACTTTACATATACCAGAATAGGAACAACTGCAGGCTACATGATTTCTTTTGTCATAGATTCCAGAATACAACACTCACCTATGGGCAGACAAATGGAAAAGGAAGGAAAGATGCAATATTCCAAGATGAAACTTTGGGGGCTTTCTCCACAACTCCGTAGAAGAGACATCTCCCAGGAACCCCTGGAGCTATGACATCAGTAATTTATACACTAAATCAGTGACAATGAAATTAGTGTCTCAGCACCATGTCTACTGAATTCATGAAACCAGGAGTAGAGAGCCCTCTGCCAAAATTCACATCAATGCCACTGATAGGTAGATTTGGTAAAGCTCATCAGGCTTATTTTTAGTGAGGGTTTAGTGCTCTTCCAGAAGACACTGTCAAAATAAGCCCCCTATTGAGCTAATTCAAATGGGAGGGGAATTGCCTGATAAAATGCAAGGAAAGAGCACATATTTTCACCAAGAGTAGCAAACAAACAATAAGAAACTTAGGTTAACATAAATACACATGGCAAAGCATACTCTTTTCTTATCTGTTAATCATATCTACAGGTTTTCTTATGATAGCTTCTTAAGTTAAATGCTATATTTTAAGTGATGCTCAAGTATAATAAATGTAAAGACACAGAAGACTGCTCAAAGAAGGATGCATTCATTTGCACAGGTTCTTCTAAAAGCAATTCTGGGTCTTCAAAATCCATACATGATGGTTTTTCTATGCCTGCCACATTGAACTTTGATAATTTGAGCACAATCAGTAAAGGACCATCATCCAGTCATGTTCCAGATCTGAGCCTGTGCAAGCAGCAGCCTGTTCTCTCTGCTCTCATGTTTACCTTCCTGAGATGACAGCACAGCCACACTCATAAAAGGAGGACCCCTGGGAAGGCAGTGATTAAATCATGGTCTGCCCAAGCAATCTATCTCATGTACCTGAACTCTGTTAATGGTGGCAATGCCTGCCTGGAGGGGGCTCTGAAATATTTATCAACAGATTGCATTGATAAACTGAAGCACCTGCTCCTTATCAGAGGAATGAGATGAATAGCACCTCTCTATGAAAATTACAAGGACATGGAATGCAAAATTCAGATGAAAGACCACACAAGGAAAAGAAAAAAGAAAACCTGGGAAGCCAGCATGCCCAGATGAGTAGCTGCTTTCCCATGTGCTAACAAAACCAGGGGATTGCTCTTTATTGCCATGTGGGGAAAAATAAAGCTGGACTCTAGGGGAGCTTTCCTTTTAGCACGAATAGCAGATGCAGCTTTCCATTGCCCCCATCTGGATAAAGGGCCTAGCAAGGGCAATTGGTTAAAACCTCATTAATGCTCCCCCAACTCTAATTGTATGCTGGATCCAATGCCCTGTCCATATGCATCCCCACATGAATGTAATAATATCTGATACAACAATATCACTCACTGACAGAGAAAAACAATGAGAAGATCAGAAAAATTTTCCTCTCAACTGTGGGAGTGGAAAAAAACCCAGCTTTTGGCAATGATTGAAGCAGGTAATCCTGTTTGTTTGTTTGTTTGTTTGTTTGTTTGTTTGTTCTTCTTTTGGCTGTTCCTGTTAGGGGTTGCCACAGCAAATCAACTGCCTCCACCCAACTCTATCCTCGGCATCCTCCACTCTTGCCCCAATCACC
>JAEANM010005937.1:0-11806 GCA_017656035.1 Myanophis thanlyinensis
GTCCCTCAGACGTCTGAGGTGAAAGAGACGTTGTCGGGCTTTTTTTACCATGGTGTTGATGTGGAAGGTCCATGATAATAAGGTCCATATTTGATACACATTAGAGCAGGGGTCCCCTGGGCCACAGACCACTAGCAAGCCCATTGGGAACTGGGTCACTGAAGCAGCAGGTGAGTGCATGAAGCTTCATTTGCACATGCATGGGATTTAGGTTGCATGCACAAAACCATTTCTCCCACGACAGTCACTGTCAGTCTGGGAATCAAAAATGTTGGGGACCCCTATATTTGAGAACTACAAAAACAAAATTTATGAGAACACACTTCATGCTCTTTGTAAGAGTAAATTTCGATCCTGCACCACAGCTAGAAAACTAGATTTGCTTCATAACATTTATGACATCAAGCACATCTTAGCTTAGTATAGAAAAATAGATAGATAGTAACCCTCACACTTCTCTAATGTAGCACCATATTTGATACACATTAGGGCAGGGTCCCCTGGGCCACAGACCCCTAGCAAGCCGCAGCCCATTCCTTCAATTTGGGAAAAACTATCCCCTGGTAATGTTTGAAAGACTACCACCAAATAGTTAAAGTGGTTCACATATTTAATTAAATTCCCTTCTAATTGTGACCTGTCGGATTTTCCCATCACAAAGAAGGTGGCTGTGCCGTTTCTGTACAAAAAGTAAAAACTATTGATTTTTGTTAATTGTGTAATTAATTGGTTTATGTTTAATTTTAATTATATTTTATGAAGCATTCTGATTATTGTTAGTTACCTTTAAACAGCTGATTAGCAAAGGGGAAATCATCCACCAGCTTCTGTAAGATTTTTTTGTAATGAAAGCTTGCTCATTCAAGGGAAGGAATTTTTTCATTTGCCTCCTCCCTAGAATGTTTTAATCCTATCAGGATTTGAGAACAATATTTTACTTTATTTTTGCAAGTAGACAGCAAAGCATCTTTTGCTTTCAGCATGTTGATTCTACTAGCTGTGGTTTTAAAGTAGAAATGCAACCCTGTTTTTCAAATACTGTATGTCTAGTTGTGCAAAAAGAAACCACAGAATTTCCCCCACGGGATTATATGCAATCATTTGCTATAGTGTCTGTATTTATGTTTCTCTGAGACATGCTTCACGGTGCCATGTATTCGAAAAGAATAATGTAAAAATCCCATTCTCTGCTTTTAAATGGAAGAAAGCTTTAGAGACCAATGTTAAAATAGCTCAGTGCCTTTGTCAATTTATGCAAGCAGCCACTAGATTCAAACAGATCTGCTATAATAAGTCATTTATATAAACTTCCTTAATTTACGTGGCTCTTTAAAAATAGCAGAAGGCTCTCGCTCTCTCTTCATATGAGAACTTACAGCCAGAAAGAGATATGCTACAAGGCTTAGACCTTATTAAGCTGTAGCTTTTAAAATATTGGTTGATGAATCACATGATTTACAAATCCTGGGCTTAAAATGTGCATTTTTAAAGAGCTGTTCCCTACTGAGAAGATTCTAATTCTGACATTATTAGTGTGTGGAGTTTGCATTCGTGCAGTGCATCTTTTATTTTATTTTCATACTGCCTGTCTTTATCTTCCCTGCAATTTTCAAGGGAAAATGTCACTTTCTTTAGGCTCAGTGAATATGCTTACCTGTGAAAGTAATGTATAATAATTTATATTAATTGATTAAAAAGCATAGCACAGTCTTTGATTAGCCTGGAACTAAACCATTTATAACATTAGACTCTAAAGGTGACGCATGTTTAAGTGCACAAAACCATCTGCCTGTTACTTCTCTTAGTCGAGCCAAACTGAAGAATCTTATCACAGCAGAAATAAAAAAAGGAAGTGAATATATTGATTTATCAACTTAGCTTATTAGAGTAGATCTCACCTTTATTTTGTTGATGGACAGCATTTATAATGTACAAGCCTTCCATTTCCTCACAACAACCCTGTGGGGTGGGTTGTGCTGAGGAAGGGTGACTGATCCAACGTCACCCAGCTGGTTTCCATTCCTAAGGGATGAATATAACTCATGGTTTCTCAGTTTCTAGTCCAGCTACTTCATCAGTACACTTGGGGAGTATGGTGGCTCACATGGTTAGAATTGGAGGTTAGGAAGCCTGTGTTTGAGACCTGGGTGCTGCTGCATGGCAGGGTAAGTGTTAAGTTGGGTGATAAAGGAGGCAAAGACGTGGCTAGAATATTTCTTTATTGCAACTGCACTCAATAACAGCAATCGGAAAGAACCGGCTACGCAGTTTGATAGCTCTCTTATTCTCTCCTACGGAGACTGTCAAATATCTTGGCCAATCAACAACCATGGATTTCCCGCCTTTAGAGGCATTTTTGCACCCTAACTATTTACAATACGCAACACCCCTCCTCTCCTGGAAAAGACGTTGCCCAATCACAGTTCACATTTGTAAGGTAGTCACACAGGTACGTGGGGCATTGCCTTGCCCTGGTTGACCTGCGCAGATCAGTTGGTTCAGCAGCAGTGACCTGTTCACATGGGTCTACCGCTGCTCTGGGCTTGGCCCCTGGAACATTCTGGATGTTTATTCCAGGCGGGGCTGGGCCCTCTTCAGAAGACCCGTCACTGGAACAGTCCAGAGCTTCAGGTAAGTGACCCTTTAACGGGTTGTGGTTATTTTTGTATTGTTCCATGGGGTCATTTTCTACTTCTTCTCTGGCTGCTTTATGTGGGGCTTGTTCAAAACACAAGCAGATCTGGTCCCAGTGTCTCCTCCATATTTGGCCGTCCTCCATCTGTAATAATCGGGGACTGGTCACTGTGGTTCTGGCTGGAGTCCACAGAGAACTGTCTGAATAGTTTCTGGCATATACTGGGTCTCCCACCTTAAACCCCCTATCTTGTTGTGGGTCTACCGTGACCTTTTCTTGCACATAATACGGGTGTAGCCAGTCAAGCTTGTTTTTCAACCTTCTACCCATTAAAAATTCGGCTGCGCTTCTTCCTGTGGCCGTGCTTGGGGTGACATGCTGCACCAATAGTAATGTGTCAATTTTGTATTGCCAGTCCCCTTGCCCCATGCAGGCTAGCACCCCTTTGGCCAGTCTTACCATTCATTCCGCTTCACCATTACTGGCCAGATGGAATGGCACAACCAAGGCGTGTTGGACCCACAGTTCAGCTAAGAATAGCCCAGACCTGGCCGCTGTAAACTGGGGTTCATTGTCAGACACAAGGATGTCTGGCAATCCGTACGTGGCAAAGAGCCACCGCAAATTTTTTATTGTTGCTTCCACATTAGTCCATGGCATCCTTATTTCTAGCCATTTCGAGAAGTTATCGACTACGATTAAGAATGTTTGTCCCTGCATGGGTCCTGTGAAATTGACATGTAATCTTGCCCAGGGTCTCCTTGGTGTTTCCCATTCTCTGATTGAGGCTGCAGAGGGTGCCGATCTCATCTCCTGGCAAGGTGTTCAGGTCGCCACCCACTCCCCTATTTCTTGATCTGTTTTAGGCCACCAGGCATAGCTCCTGGCTAATGCCTTCATTCGGACAATCCCGGGTGGCCTTCATGCAATATGTCTAAAACCCTTTTCCTTAATTCCTTTGGTATGACTATGCGCTTCCCCCATAACAGACAGCCCTTAATCACAGACAATTCATTTCATCTGGTGAAAAAAGGTTTCAAATATTTCTGCACCAGTCCTGTGGGCCACCCTCTTCCCGCCCAGCTGATGATTTGCGCCAATGTTCTGTCTTTTGCTGATTGTTTCGCGATTTTGGGTGCAGCTAGCAGATTTAGTGCAAAGTCTTCAATCAGTAGGACAGGAGCCACAGGGGCAGGGCACTTTGGCAGGAAGCAAGCAGCGGCTGAGGGCATCTGTGTGTCCTGGCTGGTAAATTAGCTTGTAGTGATAAGCAGCGAGGAAACTGTCCATCTCGTGAACTGGGGTGACAAAATTGGTGGGGTCAGCCGGTTTCCAGCTAATAGTCCTAGCAGGGGTTTGTGGTCAGTGACCAAGATAAAGTGTCTGCCATACAGGTATTCATGGAAGCGTTTTGCTCTCGCAACGATAGCCAATACTTCTTTGTCTAACTGACTATAGTTCCTCTCTGCTGAAGAGAGTGTTCTAGAGTGATAAGCTATGGGGGCTTCTGTGCTGTTTGGCAGTCTGTGGTTGAGGACAGCCCCCACCCTAAACGGTAATGCATCGCAATCTAATACTAATGGAAGCTGTGGGTTGTATTGGACCAATACATTGTCTGAGACTAAAAGATCTTTTATAGCTTGGAATGTTTCTGCTTCCTGACAACCCCAGACCCAGGATTCTTTTTTTTTTCCATAATAGCCTATGCAACAGTTCAGCCAGGGTTGCCTTATGGGGCAAAAATATATTGTAAAAATTCAACAGCCCCAGGAATGACTGCAATTCAGCCTGGTTTGTGGGCATTGGGACTTCTCTGATGGCTGTTACTTTACTCTCTGTGGAGTGGATGCCAGAGGCATCTGTGAGGTAGCCGAGAAATTTGACTTATCCCATCCTCGGCACCAATGTTAAGTTGGGTGATAAAGGATGCAAAGACATGGCTAGAATGTTTCTTTATTGCAACCACACTCAATAACAGCAATCTGAAAGAACCGGCTACGCAGTTTGACAGCTCTCCTATTTATATGGAGGCTGTCAAATGTCTTGGCCAATCAACAATCGTGGATTTCCCACCTTTAGAGGCACTTTTATGCCTTAACTATTTACAATATGCAACAGTAAGCTCCCGTCATTCCCTCCAGCTCCTTGACAGGGACATAAAATGAGCTCCCACAGACTCCTTGGGCAGTGGTAATGTCATTGGTTAATCTTTTCAACATAGAAGCTCCTTAGGTGCCTCTGACACAAATGGGATGGGGGACCAGTACACTAAACTGCCTCAGAAATTAAACTGGAGTGACATTCACACATAAATGCCTTTTTATTTTTATTTATTTGTTAAATTTATTTGCCGCCTGTCTTGCTGTGGAGCTGCTCTAGGTGACTTACAATAATAAAAAAGAAAATGAAAGGATTGTAAAATTATAGAAAATAAACAATGAAAAAGAGCACAATGAGAATATATACCTTTTTTGTTTTGTTTTGTAATTGTCCTGCTCTCGTGTTTTTCAAAACTGCTTGATAGATTCCCGAAGAACATGATTTGGAGAGCCAGATCCGCAAAGAGAGGGAGTGGCGATTTCTGCGCAATGCTAGAGTCCGAAAGCAAGCACAGAAAATTATCCAAAAAGGTGATTTCTTCTATTTTCTTCTTGCCTTTTCTGATGCACAAAAGAAAAAAAAATGGTATTTTTTTCCCCGCTATGTGTATGTGCTCCATCTTGCTTCAACAACACACCTTTGAGCCTCAGTACTAATCATTGATCTTTGGTGCCTGCCTGGCTAATCTGATTATGTGCTCCCCAGACATCTGGCATACTATTCTATGAAGATAAAGTAGATGTTACATCTCAATTACAAGAAAGGATGTTGCAAGCTAAATGGCCATTTTCCCCACTACTGCTAAAAGGCAGAATTAAAGTACGCCCCTAATGCTTTCAAGGTTTTCTGCAGTTTCTTATGTATTGGCATTCTTTACCCTTATAGATTTCCCCCCCACCCACCCCGACTGTGCCTTTGGATTCAAGTCTATTCTGTGCTTTATTGAAAATTCACCTGGCTTCTTTATAACTCTTTATGTATTTGCAAATTATTGCTTAAGAACAGAGATTTTTTGAGTTCCTTGTATCTTGCTGATGTAGCCCCCTAAATTTTGCATAACAATGGTTAGACGTGACTTTTGAAAAATAATGAAAAATATATTGTGTAATAATAAGAATAGTGAGTCAGAGGGAGGGAATGTGTGTTGCTCACCATTTTGAGCATGACACAAGATGGTTTTTTATCAGGAATTAGAAAGAGTGGGTGCTTTCCCATCTTGAGTTGTCAGCTGGAGAAAGATTAGTGCAAAATATTAATCTTCTGAGAGATGATCTGTCTCTTACATGTAGCTAGGTTCTTCTGTAATTGAAGTGACTTTATTCATCATCATTGGTTTGGGAGGGATTTTTTTTGAGGTAGAGTCTTTCTACTATGCTTACTGTATGCCGCCCCTTTTTTTTTTCCTACACATAAGAGTTTCTCACAGCAAAAACTTACTTTTGTGTGAGCTGGCCCTCATCCTTCAGAACTTTTAGCTTTTTTTATTTTTTTAATACGACAGTTTCAATCTTTTAGTAACATCTGTTTATGACACCTATCTGCTTATTTTGCCTGATACACAAAATGATATATTAATCAATTTGTTCAGCGCTTTTAAGTTCTAGATTTCTCAGGTGAGGAGTTGCAAGCAATAACAGAAATCTAACTGTCCTCTTTCAGTCAGGAAATATATATATAATGCTAAAGTATGTCAGGTATATGATTTCTGGGTCATGGTTTCATTTTCTGACAGGAGGAAGATAAATTAATCTATCTGGAGGAAAATGGAAGGGCTGTGTTATTTTTCCATTAATTTGAAGAATTTTCCTATGCTTTAGCTTAGAGATTTTTTTTTTTATAAAACAGTAAGCAATGCCTATTCAGTTTTGTGAATTATAAGAGATTGATGCCAATATTCTTTCTGAAATACTTTTTAGGTATTTCAAGACTAGATGATCAGATCTTTCTGAACAGGAACCCCGGCATGCCTTCCGTAGTCAAGTTTCACCCGTTCACCCCATGCATAGCAGTGGCTGACAAAGATAGCATCTGGTAAAAATACTGATTTTAAAGTCATACGATCTTATTTGATCTGGTGCCTTCTTCTGGCTCCTGAGAGAAGGCCTTATAAAACTATAATCTTGGCTGAGTATAGATTTTCTATACAGAGTTTCAAATTTATTATTCTTTCTGCAAAAGCTGAAAATATATTGAAAATGTATTAATCAAGAAATTCTAAGCACTCGGGGGGAGGAACAAGCTATTTGATTTGCAGCCATTCGATAGAATGATATCCTGGATACCTAAAGCCAGGTTGATTAATGGATTCCACTTTATTTCATTTAATTTGTTCTTGCTTTGTTTCCCTTCTTTTCCCAGTTTTTGGGATTGGGAAAAAGGGGAAAAGTTGGACTATTTTCACAATGGAAACCCACGTTACACTAGGATCACTGCTATGGAATATCTGAATGGACAAGATTGTTCTCTACTCCTGACTGCTACAGGTTGGTATATTACTTTTATGTAAAGCAGATAATAGAATTAAGAAGCATCAAAAGGTTTATCTGCCTCATCATCTTACTGATTCATTCAATCTTAGACACAATATCTCTCTGTTTATTTGTTTCCACATGTTCTGCTAGCCAACTTTTGAGTCATCCCCCGAGCTGTTATCACACAGCAGACCATGATAATCATATAAAAATGATCCTATGAATGTTTTACTATTTTCTTCACTCATCCTCATTTTTTCTCAAGTATGTAAAACATGTTGAAAGTAAGCAGGAGGAGTTCTATATTAGATTCTTTTCCACAATCATCCTCCTGACAGTAATTGCAGAAATTCACACCATGTCATACCTTTGCCTCAGACTTTCTGCTGGTATGGCAGTCCCAGAACATTCCCCCTCCGGGACTAATGTGAATTACCTGAAGCCCGAGAGCCATATTCAGCCATTGGGTGCAGCTCTTGAAAACCAACAAAAGTTTTTTTTTAACCAAATCATAATTTGTAATGTGAAAGAAGGGGATAATGATTAAATATGTGTCTGGAAAGTAATTCCTTTGATTATATTTAATTATACTCTAAATAAAAAAATAGCCCTCCTGCCACTTTTTACAATGCATCCCTTGACAAGCTACTCAGAGTCCAGATGGGGCATCCAGGCTAGAAGATGTTGTACAAGACTTCAGGGTAGGTTAGCAAGGGAAATAAGCTTTTCTAGTTTTAAAGAAAAATATCTCCAGGAATATTCCATTATACAGCAATCTCCTTCACCTTAACCTCCCCAAACAGCATTATTATTATGAACATATTATTTGCAGGGTAAATATTACCTAAGCATATCCTTCTCCTAGCCCTTATTTCTATTAAGAGCATGATTGCATAGCATAAGCAAGGCACAGGTATTCCTTTGATTGCTGTGGGGATTTGGGTATATAAATGAAAGAGTATTGCCAGTCCTAGAAAATAGATTGTATTCAATTAAGGGGAAATTGTATTTTTTTTAAGTTATCTATTTAAAGAGTTGAAATGTGAAATTCTTTTGAAAATGATTAAGCGCCTGGTTTGTGTCAAACTCAGGTCCCATGGGTCGGATGCAGCCCACGGGGTGCTTAAATCTGACCCATGGGACCGGAGTGGAAATAGCAAAGGAGCAGCCCACGATGCCTCTGACAGGTGAAATGGGGTACAGGGAGGCTGCACAGACCCCTGCACCATTTTCAGTCTGGAAGGCCTCCTGCAGCACTCTGCTGGCCAAAATTGGGTATGGAGGGGGCTGCTTTGTGCCCCATTTTTGGCCTGGACGGCCTCCTGCAGCAATTTGCCAGCCAAAACAGAGGTGTGGGGCATTTGCACCTCGTTTTGGCCAGCAGGATGCTGCATTAGGCATCTGTCCTGTCTGGCATATCTCCCCCTCACCCAGCCCGCGGAGGAGAACTACAGTGCTGATCTGGCCCTCGAAGAAATCCAGTTTGACACCCCTGCCTTAGACAGTCATCTAAGAATGTTTCCAATAGGGTGGAGATACTCTGGGTAGTTCCAAGTGTGCTATATGAGGAGCCTAGATGTTGATTTTTATCACAGGGATTCCTGCTAACATTGTGTTGTTCTTAGAAAGAACCACGGCCACCTCTGGATCCAGAGCCAATCCACCCTTCTTAAATAGGTTTTTTTGGTAGCTGACCTTACTAATATTCTCCATATATTTCAGATACATTTGAGTATAACTGGAGGGTCCAAAATATACAGCTCTTCCAGGCTAAAAAGCCCAGTAGATCTCCCTCTTCCCCTGCCCAAATATGCACCATCAGCCAGCCAGGATTTAGAAAGGGCTTATTCACCACTTCATTCCCTCCCCTGCTTTCATCGGCTTCTTCTACCCAAGTCTATTTCTAAGATAATTGCAAAGTTCTTCGAAAAGCAATAACCTTATAAAGTATGACCTACCTGGATTTACAAGACAATCAGTCAGCTAAATATATACCCACAAAAAGCCTATTCTCATGAGCCATGGTTTTCCAAGTTCATCATGGAGGTGTGTGTGGGAGGGGAAACCTCTCCCTTTTTTGAATGGCCACAGAGGAGTGTTATTTAGGGAACATTACTGGACAGTGCAGGGATGAAAATGTTTTTAGAAGAGGTTAAGGTAAAAACAGGGATGGGTGGTTTCCTGGGAGATAAATGATTTCTATCCTTACTTTAATCAATCCTTGTCATGCTGCTAAAATTCAGCCATTTTTTGAGAGGAATTTCAGCAATGTGGTCTCAGAATATTGGAGAATTGTATACATGGTTGTCTACTACTGTCCCACATTGACTAAATTTCTAAAATTCAGCATCGTATTATAGTATAGAAGGGCTTGATAAAAAGTATTTGGGTTAGAGTTAAACACAGTAGAAAAATGCTTACTGGATGACAACATGTAGCAAAGAACCAAGTGAATAAGATACCACAAGTAGTATGAGCTCAGAGTGATTGGAAATCTGATGAAAAACAATATGCCTTGTCTGATTCTTAATATGTGAGTCTATATTGTTTAGAATTTCTTATACGTCAGCTCTAATTTTTAGGAAAGTTTTTTCTCAGGAAATTGATCATGATGAAAAGTTTAATCTCCATAGCGCTAGACCCAATGTCAACTCTAAAGCTTTTGAAAATTGTATGCCCTTTTCATTTAAATCCATTCTGTGCTGAGATAAGGTTGTTTGCTGTGTCCCAAATCCACTCTTTTTATATTGCTTTGTATGCTCTTTTCTTTCTTTCTTTTTCTTTTGTCCATGTCTTCAAGATGATGGTGCTATAAGAGTGTGGAAGAACTTTGCTGACCTGGAGAAGAATCCAGAGATGGTAACAGCCTGGCAGGGTTTGTCAGACATGCTACCTACAACACGTGGTAAGTATGACCGTAACACTCTTTTCTGAATGTGAAATATAACAATAATTAGCCTTGGTCTGAAGTGAGGCTGGGTAATCTGGAGCTGTCTTCTTTGCTTCTGCTTTCAGTAGTATCTTGTAAGTAGACTTTTGGCTGCCATGGACTGACATATTAAGAGATTTCTTCCCAGCCATAGTTTCAGAAAAATTATAAACACAGGCCTAAAAAATACTACTTGTGAAATAGATAGAGGGGCATCTTTTTAGTAACACGAATCAGGATTAAAGCTGTGTTCCCTCCTCCTGAATTATACTGGTTTTTTTCTATTGGTGGAGGTCAAGTCTAACTTTTTGTTTCTTGAGAAAGAGTCATAGAGAGCTGCACCGAGCACTGCCCTTCTTGAACTTCTCACAGCAATTGGTTCTCTCCTTCCAATTTGGGGTTTATCCAGAACCTCACCTCTTGCTGCTGTTGTCCTTTATTTGCTGATTCTTCCTTGACCTAGCTTTGCATGCTTCCCATATCACTTTGCTTAGCCCGCTTTGACTTCAGCACCGCTTCAATCTTTCCTGCCATACATGGGGAGACAAGGGAAGGAGAAGAAAATAGGAAAAGTCACAATCAGGGTCTTTTACAAGTAGCATAAACAGTCCCGGGATGGTAAGGGCTCTGGCAAAGCTAAATGTCAACAAGAGATTTGTCTCTATGCATATTTGATGGAGGCAAGTTAAGTAAGGCACACAAACGCACAAAAAAAACCCTCTCTCAAATATTTTAATAGAAAGGTGTTTGCTCTGCTTCCAAGACATGAGGATTCATTAAGGCACTGACAGTTCCCATTTCAGAGCTGATACATCTCTGCCCTAAGGACTGAGAATTGCATCTTTGAAAATCTCCTGTTGCTATACTACTACTTTGCTAACCTCTTAACATATTTGCACTAACACAGCCAGTAATCAGTAATGATTTGACATGTCAATATAAAACATCTACACCCTTTGAACTTTATGGTTTGAACACTTACAGAAGTAGCATCTACATATTTTTCTTTAATGTCACCTTCCCTCACACTGCCCTGCTTTTCCTGCGTAATGTGATTCAAGCTACTGATGGAAATCCACATGAAGCATCTCACTTAGATCTTAAAAAACCACATTCTTGGCTTTTTCCATAAAAATCCTGAATTACTCAGACAGTCGGAAAGCAAAGGTCCATTTGCGGCAAACTCAGCTTTCTATAACATGCCTCTGTGTTTGCAGAATATGGAGTCTTAAAGGGCACATTTTAGACATCTGGCAAAAATCCTCCATTTAAAAGGCCATTTGTCAGCAGCCAAGCAAAGATTGCATTGTGCATTGTGTTGTAAATAGAAAAGTACTAGGCTCAGATCTTGCTGATCTTTTAGCATCTTCCAATCTCTGAAACAATCATTAAATAAATAATAAATTGTATCTTGTCTAAGGCATCCATATAATACCCACACATTCAGTTACTGTACATTTCAATTGATTTTATTAGCAGTGTTTGACACTGCCAAAAGAATGATTCCTGAAAATTCAGTTTATTCTTGTGCTGCTTATTTAAAAGTTCAAACTAACTAAAAAAAAAGGCAATCACCAAATCATGAAAGGAATTATACAGCTAAAATGTAGGAGGAAATTGCCTGGGTCACTCTTAAATAGAAAGACTAATCTCAGTATAGTACAAATTCAT
>JAEANM010005938.1:0-19061 GCA_017656035.1 Myanophis thanlyinensis
TAAATAAAATATTATGCCAAGAGTCAAGGACACAGAGACCCAATAGCTATTATGCCGCTTCAGGAGGCATAACATGAAGCAAGTTTCTCTATATTTCTGAGGCAAGATCACACTAGGGATTAAATCAAACAACACCCCTGAAGTTAATCAGATGCTAACTGCATGAATGGGACCTGAACGGTGTGTTCTTAAGGTCACTCCCTTCAAGGACTGGCTGTCAGCCAAAAGAGCAAACTGTGAAGGCCCAAGTCTTCAGAGGTAAAAATCCATGCCGAGGGGGGAGAAATGCTGCTACTGGCAGCACATGCCTGTGAGCTGAGCTGACTGGTTGGGCACTGAGGTTAATTAACATTTTAGGAATAACTATGCTCCAAAACAACTCTGGGCCTTAAATGGTGGTCCTAACCTCCTGGACTGAACCCAGAAATGAATATGAGCAAAGGGACATTCTGATTACCCACCTCCTTTTGAAAAGGCCTGCTTGGAAAGAATTAGCTGGCACCCTCCAGAGAGGATGTGATCACAATTCCCAGCAGCATCACCTAAATCAGTGTGTCTCAACCGTGGTGACATTAAGATGTTTGGACTTCAACTCCCAGAATTCCCCAGCCATCTGGCTGGGGAATTCTGAGAGTTGAAGTCCAAACATCTTAGAGTCGCCAAGGAAAGCAAAGCTGGCTGGGGAATTCTGGGAGTTGAAGTCCAAACATTTTAAAGTCACCAAGGTTGAGAAACACTGACCCTTTGGTCTCACTAACATCCTTGTTCTATTTGGAGTGTCCCCTTCCACGCTCTACATCTGGGTGGTGCTATGGAAAGAGCATTGAGTGGAAGGTAATTTATTATTTACTTAGTAGATTGTTATGCTTTATTACTATGTGTAGTTCAATTATAATTGCTTTATAAGTAATTCAAGACAGCGAACATATACAATAATACTCCTTCCCCTTCCTCTTCCTCCCCTCCCCAACAACAATCCTTTGAGGTGGGTTGGGCTGAGAGAGAAAGTGATTGGCCCTGCCCACAATCACCCAGCTGGCTTTCAGGCCTAAGGTAAGGCTAGAACTCACATGCCCCTAGTTTCTAGGTCAGCTCCTTAACCACCACACCAGGGGTATCAAACTCACATCACCACGTTGTTGTCATGTGATGTATCGCGACTTCTTTCCCCTTCACTAAACCAGGGGTGGCTGTTTCCAGCACATGACGCATCCAGCCCATAGCCCACGAGTTTAACACCCCTGCACTACACCAACCGGGCAATCATTTAGAGAAAAGCAGGAAAGGAAAATCAAAGCGTTTGCTGCAATTAGGTCAGCAAGAGTTCAGAACATAGGTGATGATTTCCCAGCAGATCCCAGAATTCTGGCAAATGTGTGCTGGTGTACTTATTTTAATTTTTCTACCTCTTTTTGTAGCCCTAAATAATTCTACCCTTTAAATACTGCTGTAGGTGTAACTGAATAAGGATTCATGCAAGGTATACAAAATCCTCTTACAAAAAGAAAGAGCAAAAATCAGTTTGCAGTGCTTAAAAATATGGCTGACAGGTCACAAAGACATCTATCCCAAATTCTCCAGATGGCCTCCACCTGTTTTCTCAGCCTCAGCATACTTGTAACTGATATACATGGCAGATGCTAATAGTATCAATCTCAGCCTACCTCCTAGGGGTGTTGTGAGATTTTTCCTGAGATTCTGAAATGGGGTTTGTGAAATCTAGGCAATACTGGTACTGTTTTTGAGACCTGCTTTAATAAACACTTCTAACATTGTCTCAAAGTGCATTGTTGCTGTTTTAACAAATGCAGCTAAATGCAGATTAACTCCCTAATTTAACTTTAAGAGCAGGCCTAGGTATTGTGAATTTTTCGCCCTCCCATCTGAAACTTCTTTGCCCTCCTCTTCCCAATGCTGCAACTTGCCCTCTATTTCAATTTTATCCAACCTTGGAATGTTCCTATTATATGTCAGATCAAAATTGCATCCTCCCTATCCAAGGCAGTGCTGTTTTGTGATAGTGGGCCACATAATCCAACACATTTAAGGAGGTGAGGTTCAGGCCATCTGCTTTAGGGTATTCTGGAAAGTGTGCTGCCATGCCGATCTGAGAACAGGGCAGCTGTTGTGATTCCAGGCGATCAACATCTGCCCTTATGTGACCCGTTTGAGAGAGTTGTGCATGCTGTTAGTGTGATGTGAAAAGCAGGTGTTGGCCAAGGCATGCTTGGTAACGAACATTAACGTGGCCTTGTAGACTGATTTACTAGGGAGACTTGAGGGGTAAACACAGAGATAGCTAAATAGTTTCAAAGTCTGCCATGTGAACTGTGATGGAAATGAATAGCCTTTTGGAGGGGATCTGGGAAAGAAAAAGAGTAGGATTTTTATTGAGAGGCACCTAGCCGTGCAACACTCTGAGCTCCATCATACCTTCGCCTCAAAGAGAGAAAGCTAACACATGTACAGCAAGGCGGACAAAGATCTGTTTCATGGGTACATTTTTTCCTATTTCACTGTCAGTATGAAATACGTCTGAGGACCCCTAAACTGCTGGTTCCTCTCCCATGGCGAACTCCAGCCCCCAAGAGGAAGACCGTTAACCCAAGATTGAAGACATCTATCTTCTTTAAACTTTGGCGAAGGGGCAGAGTGGGATGCAATTCATTGGGATTCTCTTCCAGGGCTCCTTTTTCATTTCCTCAGCCATCTTTTTCCTCAGCTCCATCCTGCCCTTTCTTTTCATCTCTGCATCATGCAGAAGTATCCTGCCTGGCTATCTACATCTGCCCTATCTGGAAAAGCCAGTTCTGACTTTAGAGGAATGTGGTTGGCCGGGATACCCAGAGATGTACAGCTCGGTGGGTGACCTAGTCAATTTTTAAATATCTTATCGCCTGGCCATCTGTCTCTAATCATCTCAGAGAGAGTTATGGGGGGGGAGGGAGAGGGGGAGAGGATCTGTGCCTTAAGGGCTCTTTACAGTGGCCAATCAGCATATTTAAAAGAAATGGCTGCAGCCTGCTTTCAAATCTTGTGACTTGCCAGTTCCAGGTAGTTGGGCTCTCTCAACAGCATAACGTAGCCGGTGAGGCTAAACTTTGTACAATCCAGATAGAACAACCATTGTTCTTGTGACAGGTAGCTCTTTTCAACAAGCCCTGAATCTCCTCCCCAAACATAGTAGGAGAGGGTAGCATTGAGGAAGGAAATTAATTGATTCTCTTGGGGTGATACAACTGCTGTGGCTGCTTCAGTGCTCCAGCACAAAGTTCAAAGGGCTGGTTTGGTTATTATCTTCAGTGATGGGATGATGTAGAGTCAGGAATCATGTGATGGCCAAAGGTCACTTTAAAAAAAAAAAAGGGGGATAAGTGCTGTAGTGCATGGAGACATATTGCAGAGTGGTTGTGCCTTGTTTAAAGGCAAGAACAGCATTTTCTCTCTTTTTCCCCTCCTGTGTTTTTAGAGCTTTAATTTGTTCAAACTATGCAAGAATATTGTGTAGGGCTTATACAGGTAATCTTCAACTAACAACTACAATTGAGCCCAAAATTTCTGTTGTTAAGTGAGACGTTTGTTAAGTGAGTTTTGCCCTATCTCTTACCACAGTTGTTATGTGAATCACTGCAGTCGCTAAGTTAGTACCCTGGTTGTTAAGTGAATCTGGCTTCTCCATTGACTTTGGCTGGTCAGAAGGTTGCAAAAGGTGATTACAAGACTTTGGAGCACATCAACGGTCATAAATATGAACCAGTTGCCAAGCCTCTGAATTTTGATCACATGATCAGAGGGATGCTTCCAAGGCTGTAACTGAAAAACAGTGCCGTTGAAACTTTGAATAGTCACTAAATGTCACTTTTTCACTATCATTGTAACTTTGAATAGTCACTAAATGAAGTGTTGTAAGTCAAGGACTACCTGTACAATTATTTTTGTATAATTTTTGTTTCAGTATGGGGAAAGAACAATAGTACTGGTTTTTGGCAGTTGTGAAAGGATTGATGGCTTCCTGTACCTTTGATGCATAAGTCACCTACTTCGGGTACTGACCTGTTCAGAGTAGGCTTTCTCTCTACCCTTACTTCTGGGGAAATGGGCTCCTTTGTGCCTGCCTTTTATAAAAATGAGTATTACGAAAGAAAAAAACAGAGGGCCATTTTATGAGGCGTGGAAGGGCCATCTCCAAATAAGCCACGTGGTATAGAGAAAGTTATCTGCAATTGTATATTTAGTCTCCTCTCTTGGTGTTTCAAGGATTAAAGATTAATGTTTTAGGTAGCATTTCCTCCTAAATGATGATTATAATTTGGTTTCCTTTTCTACCATTTCCATCATGATTGCTTTAATAAGCATGCCTTTTTATGACCATGTTTTAACAGCTGTTGTCAGTGCTCTAAAATGGTTTTATGAGGTGCAGTTATATAGATATGTTAATATCTTTGCATCCCTTTGGATCCTGTTTTGGCGGCAATAACACACCCTAGACATTCTTGAAGTAAATACTAATTATAATTGATTTATGTAAGGGCTTGATTGCTAAAACTGCAAAGTCAGCAGTGCAGGAGGGAGCTGGCATTTCTTTTCTAAAGAAGAGATGTATTTCTACATTTAGTCTCTTCTATATGGCAAATTCAAAGCAAAATACCACCATTTGCCCCTAATTCTGTGTTTGATTGTGAGGAAAGAAGAAAAAATGAATTATAGTCCATATAAATTTTTTTCTGCTCTATGTTCGATGATTAGAATATCTTTCAGAAGTTATTTTCAAAGTTATTGCATATTTTAGTTTCTCCTGGCTACTGGATTTTGAAGCAGGTTCTGAATGAAAACAGCACACAGGCCTGTTTTTCCCTTCCGTTAAGTTTGCCAGGCCATTTTTTGGAATTTCAGGATTCTAACCCCCATCCATTTTCAGGATAGGCCCCAGAAGCAAGTGGGTAGGATTTCTCCCTATATGATCATCCCAGTACTCCTTTAAAATCCTTTAGGGCCCATTCCCCAAAATTATAATCCACTCCCAATTTTCCATACATGCTGGTTTATGTTCTGTGGCTGCCAAAGATTTTTAGTCCTCCTTGTTGGGGTGTTTAATTGTTTTTGCCTTGAGCTTCTTTTTTCAAAATAGTTTGGGACCTGGCAGTGCCTTCTCTTTATCAATGATTTATTTCCTCATACAAACAATGAATTCACAGCGTATGGCAAGAGTGCATTTTTTTCAGACTTAGAAGCATACTTGGCTTTTGAGTGGAGTGCCTGAAATGGGCGGACACAGAACCAAATTCAGTTATAGGTTATATAACTCACATGTAATTAAAATTGAAATCTGTTAGATTGTGATTCTGATTTTTTTTATCTTGCCTTTGTTACTTTATAGGTAACTTAAGAACGTACATATTACTCCTTCCTCTTCTTCCTCCTGCTTGCACCACAATAACTCTGTGAGGTGAATTGGGCTGAACAAGAAAGCCACCTAACTGGATCAAGGTAGGACTAATAATCAGAGTTTCCTGGTTTCTAAGCCAGCAGTTTAACCGCTACAGGTAGTCCTTGACTAACAATCATTAGTTTACCAACTATGCGAAGTAACAACAGTGCTGAAAAAGTGATTTATAACCAATCCTTGGACTTATGACCATTGCAGCATCCCCATGATCTTGGGATCAAAATTTGGCTGCATGGCAACTGGCATGTGTCTATGATGTCCCGGGATCATTTGATCACCCTTTGTGACCTTCCCAACTGGCTTCTAACAAGCAAAGTCAATATGGGAAGCTAGATTCATTTAACAACTTCATGATTCACTTAATCACTTAATTCACTTAATTTTCAACCAGGAAAAAAAAAAGGGTCATGAAATTGGGTGCAACTCACTTAACTGCTTTGCTTAGTAATAGAAATTCTAATCCCAATTGTCGTAAGTCGAGAGGGCTACTGTGAACCAATTAGGTCTAGGTAGATACAGTCCAGGTAATTAATCCTCATAGATAATGAGGTAATGCATTATCTCTTTTGGTGACAACTTTTGGAGGAATGCCATTTATTTGTAATGTGCACATACAAATGGATAAATATATGAGTGATATCAGGGAGCATTATAAGATCACTTTATATCCTTCTGTGGTAGGGCACCAGCAAAGGAGGTCAAAAATGTCAAGATAGTGGCTAGAACAAGTCAGTTGAAGCCCGAGTATTTTTTTTATATGCACTGCATGTAACACATGCAAAAAAAGAAGTGTGGCTTCGATGAAAATGTTTGCAGCTTTGGCCTAGATTTTTTTCTACACACAGTGGATGCTCCTGTCTCCTGAGATCACAGAGTGATTCTTTCACTTCATTCTCATAATTTACTCCTAGGCAGAATTGCATTCGATTGAACTCAGTGGACTATTCCCTGATAAAAGTGCTTAAGTTTGTTTAAATCGAGACTATTATTATAAGTGCAGTAAAGATGGCTATTAAAGCTTTGGTGTGGCCGCTTTATTGGTCAGGTCTTAACCTGGACCCTCCGCAGCCTAGCTCTGCCTCTGGTTAATTGGATGGATGTCATCCCTATCTGTTCCTGGGCTGGATTCCTAAGCTTTCAAACTCAACCTTGTTGTCTCAAAATGTGATCCAGAGAAGAGCCCAATTTAATCAACAAGTTGTATACATAAGCATTTCAAGAAAGGCCTTGCCAGAGGCCATATAAACAACAAGCTGAGGCCAGACCATTTGTCTCCCAGTTAAGCATCCATATGGGTCTGCACTAAAGAATTTTGACTGGATAGTTTTACTTCTGAGAAAAGGAATTACATGTCTCCCTTTCCTAGGATGAATTAGAAGTCAAACAACCAAATTCAGAGAACAACTCTAAGAATAATATAAAATAGCACAGATTCAAAGGGGAGTTTAAATCTTGGAAAATGGAAATGTCTCTACCTAATAATACTAATATTATAATAATATTATTATATAATAACATTATTATGGTTTGTTGCACAGTCAGTCAGATGTTCAGACTGGATTTGGCATTTTTGTCCACCTATCAAGTCCTTCCCAAGGACCTGTGACAGGCAGATATGGATGTTTGATAGTATTATAGTAATATTAGACAATATCTGTAACACCATTAAACATCTACATCTGCCTAACTCAGGTCCTTGGGAAAGACTTGATAGGTGGATAAAAAAGCCAAATCCAGTCTGAATATCTACAAATCCTAATAATAAAAATATTAGACCAAACTGGCTAAAGGTTTCTAGGCACCAACCTAGAAAGCAGTAGACTTGAGTTCAAGTTCTGATTTAGCCATGAAAACCAACCAGCTGGCTGACCATGATTCTCTCAGCCCCATCTCACTTCACAGAGTTGTGGGGGGTGGGGGAAGAGTGAGAGATCTGTTAGATATGTTCGTTGGCTTGAGTAACGTCATTAGAAGGTGGGATAGAAATAAATAAAAAATAAAAAATAAAATAATAATAACAAAAAACCAACAAGGCATCAGGTTAAGTTTCTCTAGGGAGAGTATTCCACATATGTGGCTCTATTATCATGAAGGACCTGCTCTATGTCACCAGATGTGTTGCTGGACAGCAGATATCCAATGAAATTAGAGGGCTTCTGAAGATGATCTTAGGATCTTAGCCAAGAGTAATTGGCATTCCAAAGCCACACATAATACCAATCCTCCAAAAAGGACAGCTGCAATCTTCAAAAGTTGCAACTGAATCATATTCTTACTGTGCTTTCTTCAGTATCCAAGGATGGCCTTCTGCAATCCATACTGCTTTGTCAAATGTGGTAAACAATCTGTTCAGCCTGTCCATGTGCAGAGTGCTCCTTTCACTGGCTTGCTGTTGCTGGCCCACAGGCCTGAAATCTTTCAGGCGAGAGCGTGTGACTTTCCAATAGGCTTTGAACCTTGATGTATCTTTTTATAATTCCTTAGCAACGCTGCCGTGTAATGTTTGCTCGGGGCTTATCTAAACTGGTTTCCAAGTGGCTGGAATGCTTGAAACGGCACATGGGTGTGGTGACAATTTAATGGCATCATTGCCTGTGCTGGCTATCAAATATTGTTTTATGATTACATTTCTAACCACCTTTCTCCTCAAAGAATGCAAAAAGCAGTTTGCAGGCAGGCAGGGAAGTAGTTTGTTTAACTAGTGAAGCTGCTCAGAAACCCTTCTCTGAAGTGTACACTGTATTTGTTCCAAGGACCAAGGGCTGTTGTTAAATACATGGACCTCAGCCAAAGAGTTAACATATTGTACAAGAGGGCACAAAAGGTCAATGCACAGAATCACAGGACTGAAAAAAGAAGACCGTCCCTTCTACTTTTCTCTCCAAAACAGACTCTTCTATCCCTCAACATCTGCCAAATAGCACAAGTTGAGATCTTGGATGCATCCCGAAAATTGCCATCTCCTGGGATATATGTTTAGATCTGGCTCCTGACCCTGTTTCCCTGCTCCTGTTTATAAGAAGTGTGGTTGTGCTTCAAGCTAAGCTTTAGGAAACACAGGCATATTTTAATGTGAGTCTGTAACTTCACCTGTAGAATGGGTCCCCTGATACAGGATTCTGACGGTTTCCTGTCTGACAGGAAGTGCTGACAAAGCCCTGATAACTGAGTGGTTCTCCGTCTCTGTGGTAGATTAAATGCCAAGTGGACCAGCTCATCCTTCAGGCTGCTTCATGAGGAAGAGATTTCCTTGACCTTTCACTAAAAGAAGGCATTTCTCAGAATTGCTGGCTCACTCCCTGGCAGAATCATCTGACCCTTATTGCATGGCTTGCAAAGTGATAATTAAATTGTGCAACCGGCTGAGTAACATGGATGGGATGTTCTAGCAAAGCCATCAGACAAAGCGGAGTTCCCAGCCTGTTCTTTCCCCAACTCAAATGAAAGGCAGTTGCCAAATTTACCAGGCACCTGCTCCTGCCATTCTTCTAAGAGTTGTATTTTTTTTCCCCCAGTGTGAGAAGATCATAAACTGAAAATATCCACTGGGATACTGAAGTTACAGACAAGCCCAGCTTGACAAATTCAAGCTCCATCTGCAGAGGGACTGGGTCATCTCTGGTCATAATCTCAAAATAGATCCAATTTACTGACAATCATAAAGACAGGAGTGAGTGAAAAGTAAAAGGGAAGCCCCGACTACTCCTAAATGTACATCCGAGTAGGTTTAGTTTGCATGTATGTAAGGCTACTATTTCTGGGTTGCACAAATCCAGATAATCATTTAGATGGCAAAAAAGAGATGCGGAAAACTTTCCTGCCACCTAGGTAATGTGATGATAACCCCTTCTAAGGAAGTGTCTTCTCTTACTGTATACCCAGCGTCTATCTTCTTTAATTCCCAATAATCTGTGAATCATTGCTCTGGAATAACCCAAAATACCATGTTTTATTCTGGGCATGTGCACTGCGTCAACTGGAATGCAAAATGAGGGGGGAAAATAAAGAGTGCCCAGATACTGTTCTTAGAGAACTGAGTCTGCCAATCTTTTGTCCTCCACAGTTCCACTGTTGCTTTTCACTCTCTGCCTTGTCTGTGAAGAATACTTGGCAAAACCTGGCTAGCCAAGACAAAATATACTTACAGGACTTGTTGCCATCCTCAAGACTCAGAGCATCCCTGAGTTTACATCCATTGGGTTAAGAAGCTCCTGGATGCCAAATTTCCCTGCATTCTAATGCAATCAGGATATCACTTTGACATTCATTAACAAACATTCAGGAGTCTGGGGTAACCTCCAAAACATCAAAACATAATAATCCAGTGTCTGGGACTCTTTGTTGAGGTAAGTGCAGATAAATCAATTGCCCTTTTGTTCTTCACTGAAAATTTGAAAAGTGTTTATACGATTCTTTGTTCTTTTAAGGGCCTTTCCCCACCCATCTTGGAGTTGGCAAAAAACTGTCCTGGCATGAAACTGGATGTCAGTCTGCCTCCCGCCTCTACTGGAATCAACTGCCTTCCTTCCAGAACAATGAGTGATAAAAGTGTAACAGATTTTTTTCACCTCTTCTATTTGCCTTAGTTGCTGCCAGAATAAGAGGAAAAAAAATAGTGTTTGTAGTGCAGGCACAGCTAACGATGACATAAACTTTTCTCACTCGTGGGCTGGGGATAACATGAAGACAACACCACACAGACCCAGGAGCAGAAAATAGTTTTACTGGGGCCTGTTCAGAGGCTGTTTGAATACATGGGGAAAGGGTCTAAAACTTTCTGGACTTTTTGCAGTTCATCTTTACAAGCATGAGTGTTTACCATTTTTGACAAATAAGACAATGTTTATAGTTGTATTTAATTATAAATATTAATTGTTTATTAAATGTGTAGGCTGCTCAGTTCTCAATGATTCTGGGTGGCTCACATCAATCAAAGATAATAAAGATAATAAAGCCAATAAATGCAAAAAGATTAAAAAAAATAGCAAGCATGATGAAGTTTCACTCCCTAATCAAAGGCCTAATTGAAGAACTAAGTCATCATGGCTTTGGCTCTCTGAATTGAATACTTGATGCTGTGTATTAAAAGTAATTCTTAGCACAAACGTGCTGGTCACAAGAGATGACAGTTCCATTTAGCACAGCAGTGTGAACTCCCAGTTAGTAACTTAACTCGAAACTTGCTCACTGCTATCAGTTTGCTGAAGTTTAACATTCCTAAACCTACTTACATTATCATGCATACACCTCATTGAATCTGTTTTCAGCCACAGGGCAAACATATAAGGTTAGTTCCCTCAAATTGGGATCTATTTGTTTAGTGTAGTGGTTAAGGGGTTGGCCTAGAAACCAGGAAACTGTGAAATCTAGTCCTGTCTTAGGCGTGAAAGCTGACTTGGTGACTTTGGGGCAATCACTCTTCCTCAGCCCAACCCAACTCACAGGGTTGCTTTGTGGGAAAAATAGGAGGACGAAGGAGTATTTGGCTGTCTTGAGTAATTTATAAAAATAATAAAAGCAGGATAAAAAATTAATAAATAAATAAAGTTGAGTAGCTGGTGATGAATACAAGGAAGGGAAGCTGAGGCAGAAGGTGGCTAATGAATGTGGAGAAGGCGCGACAGATTACCACCTGGTAGACTTTGTGACAGCATGGTCCATTGATCACACTATGAAACAAGGCATCTGCAGTTACAGTCAATAATGTAAAAACAGTGGGTGTGTCCAAATTGAAGCCCTGCCCCTTTCTATGTAAATATGATGCAGGAAGTCCACATTAAAAACACCCAAATCTTCGATCATCCAGTTGCATTTTGGCATCATGGATGGTTATAGTTTAAGAATCATTCTAATCTGCATTGAAATTAAAAATGAAGTGAAGCACCCCAAGTTCCTTCCTCAGTTTGCTGCTACTTAGAATATTTACAAATTATCTAAGGCATGGGTGTCAACGTCGATCATGTCACGTGACGTATCATGATGTATCATGACATTTTTTGCCTTTGCGGAACTGGGGTAGGTATGGCCTGCGACTGCGTGTAACGCATCCAGTTTGACACCCCTGATCTAGAGGATGGACTGGAAGTATAATTGAACAGGTAAGCAGCCAATAATAGGAGAACTGTCCTAGTACTATAAAGAGAACATTACAATTCAAAATGATCTTGACATTCTTGTACACAGGACCACATTTTAAAGGATGCTTAACTGTGACAGTTACCTACATTCTCGCATCAGATAAACCACATGTTTAAATGTAGAACTGTGAACTTCTGGCTTGGGAGAGTACATGGTCTAGAAAAGCTGCTGGATCCCCAACAGAACATGAGCAAGTAGGGTGATGCAACAGCAAAAAGGGCCAATGCAAATCTGGACTGTGTTGATAAGAGTCATTACATTTGGGTAATTATTTTACTGTACTCTGTTCCGGTTAGGCTGATAGGGTGTATTTCGTGCATTGTAGCATCTTATCAATTATTAGGCAATGCCCTTTAAAAGGAACACAGAGTTACTGGTATAAAAAGAGCTACTAGATGGTCTAGAAACCAAATATATGAAGGACATGGGAACTGGAAACAATTTGGATTGCAAAAGAGAAGACTAATGGGAGAGATGAATGGGGTCTTAAAAAAGGCTATCCTGTAGCGTTTTTTGTTGAAACCAGGAGCAGGACAATGACCAATATTTGAAATGAAAAGAAAAAGAGATATGGGCTGGACATAACAAGGAATTTTATGACCATAACAGCTGTTAAGCAGTGGATCTGCCTTCCTACATTAACGGTGGACTCTCCCTGACTCGAAACTTTCAAATATGGCTGAATGGCCACCTACAAGGGAGAGCTCCTGCACTGAGCAAGGGGTTACTCAACATTATCTAATTCTATACATTATATAATACAATGACATGACTATGGATCTGATCATTTAAATAACCCAAGCAGCATCACCCCTTAAATAGACTTACCTGTGTATATTAAGATCAGTGGATGAGGTCTTAAGATATTTTGGGTAAGAATTATATCTTATGAAGGTCAAGACAATCATCTTTTCTGTGCTAAACTTAAATCCTAAATCTCTTCCTCTATAGGATATTTGCTAGGCAGTAATATTATGATGGGGGTTTTTTTACATTCCACATTTATAGATTGGATTGTACTGTTGAGATTGTTGCTTGATGGTGTTAAAGGTATTGTTACAGAATGTAAGCTGTTCCTAGAAAAGCTGCCTTTTGCAATTGACTGATGGTGATTTTGTCAACACTGATGGGGGTTTCAATTGGTCCCTCCAGATGTTTTGGGATTGCACCCAAGGCACCTATCACTAGCAGTACTATCTTTGCTTTCTTTTGCTATAGTCATTCTACTTCTATTTGCAGGTCATTGCATTTTGTGACTTTTCTCTAATTCTTTCTCTTGTAGTTTGCTGTTTCCAGGTACTGCCACGTCCACTATGAGTCTTATGGACAATTGTTAAGTCTGGAGTGCTGTGTGGCAAATCCTTGTCTATTTGAATTTTAAAATCTCAGAGCACTTTAGCATCTTCATTTTCTATAACTTTGTTATTCTGGTCTGAACAAATATCTTGCTTGCAGATATTTCAATGCATCATTGTTGCTACTTTATCACGCTATTTATAGTCCATCTGTGCGATTTGTTTTCAGCTAACTAGAGGTCCACTGTTTCTTCCGTTCCTTTGTAGAGGCAGCATTTGCTGTCTGTTGCTGTCTTCTCAATTCTGATTTTGTATGCATTTGTTCTTAAGGCTTGGTCTTATGCAGCCAGAATTAGCCCTTGTGTCTTTCTTCAGCTTTCCTGCACTTAGCCATTACCAGCTCTTTTTGTTATCTGCTTGGCTGGCTGGTGGGTTTTTTTTTGTGGGGTGGGAGGGTAATGCACATTTCCTGTTCTTCATTTGGTTTTTCTTGTAGGCCGGTTTGGTCTTTCTGATACTCAGAAAGTCTTTATGGTATACTATAGCTTCAGTGCATCTTCTTCACTGTCCTTCAGATATTTTTCCAATGCCTTTTTTTTCTCTAACTGTGTTATTGTTTATTACTATTCTACATTTTCTATTAAGAGGAAGACTTGCTTTATTTACTATTCTTATGAATTGCATTAATTTTATTATTGTGAACTTTACTGTTTCTATGTAATACTGAAATCCATTTTTTTTTTCACGGAAGAACCCTGTAGTAAAATGAAATATCTGTTCAGAGTGTATAATTTAGATCAATCCCAGAATTTTTCTTGGCAGATAATTTAACAGAGAACCAGTTCTGTCTCTGCCATTTATAATGAGATTCTGTCTAAAAGTATCAAGCAGTTACTTTCAAGAATGAAACTCAGAAAAATCAACAGGCTTTATTAATTCAGAGGAAGAAACTTCCACCAGCTCTTGGATGTTTGTGGCATACAATCAAGTTATTGTTTTACTTCCTTCTCATCTTAAGGGCCTTGCTCCATAAAGCAAACATGAATTGCTATGTTTCTTATTTCCTTCCTGTGACAGACTTAAAAGCCATCACATGTCTTCATTTGCAACAGTGTACTTTTGAATAGTAACTTTATAATACAGTAGATCAAATTGTGTATTAACTTAAATTACTGGTCCAAGATGGAGTTGTTTCTAACAAGATAAAGAACAATAATCTGTCTCTGCAGTAATAATAATAAAACATACATGTTTGTGATTTTTTAGTAGAAATTTAATAAGCAAATTTCAACTGCACAAGCTGATCTAAAAGTTAGCCAACTCCAACCAATGGATTGGCTGCTATTTAAAAAAGAAATCACTTTTGCAACCAGGACAAGCAAATTCTCTTCTTAAAATAAATCATATACCTTGTTCAGGGTTGCATCGTTTAATTCTCCTTGTATTTTTCACCCTTGTATGTGTGCCTGTGCTTGGATGGATAGTAAGATCAGCTTCTCGTCTAGAAACAGAGGCCTTGTGAGACTAAAAACTGTCAGAGGAAAGATGCGAGCCTTAAAACTACCTGTCCAGTTTTTCAGTTGATAATGTTTCTATCCCTTTAATAGGTCTTTGATATGCAGAACTGCCATTAAATGGATGGCAGACAGATGGTTGGCTTGGCAGCAGCAGCTCAGACAGTTTCATACTCACAGATGGGAGTAAGCTATGTTGAAGGCTGTTCCTGAGGTCAGATTTGTGAGCATCAGCTGCATTGCTCATAAATTCAACCTCATTGTGAATGACGTGCTGGGCCTGGCCAAGAACTCTTAAGTTTCCTGGATTCAACAGATGTAGGCAGGTTTTTAAAAGAAAAATAGAATGGAAGAAAGAATGTTGTACCATGACGGCTCAAATTCTGCACTTAAATGCATTTAGAAAATTAATTCTAGGCCATATAATTTACATCCTATTTATATTTTCCATTGCTTGAGTGTATATAAGAGTGTGCAGAGTAACAGGAATCCAGGACCAAGGGGCTTAGAGCAAAGGCTGACAGAATAGATGCGAGTCTTGAAAGTATTAAACAAATGGAGGGAGAGAGAAAGGCTGGGTTTACGCATGGCAAAACTATGATTTAGTCACACTTGTGGAATAAACCACAGTGGGCTGCTTTCAAAATCATTCTACACCGTAAAATACGATTTACAGATCATATTCCTCTGTTTTAACAATTTGATCAGATTTCCGTATTTGCTTCTGCACTTTTTGGAAAGTAGGGTAGGTCCCCAATCTCCCTCCACTCCCATTAAAAAAGTTCAAATCCAGAATTTCTTTTTTGCAATGTGGTTTGATACAAATTGCACAAATCCTATTGAAGATTTCCTGTTCAGGGAAATTCTGCACTTCAGCATTAAGCCATAAACTGGGTTCATATCTTGTGCTTAGTTTGCAAGTAATCAAAACCTACTGCGGTGCACTGAAATATATGATCCCAGTCAGTGATTAACTGAAGATCACCCAGCACCTCCATGGGTGACTGAGGATGACCCCAGCCCTCTTCTATATTTTGTAGGCCCTCAAATCTATGATATATGTCTCTGGCTTAGATGCTAGCTAGCTAAATAAAACCCAGAATTTGCATCGATATACAATTAAAACTCTTGTTTTAACAGGGAAAAAACAGTGCATCATAGGGTGACAATTTTTGAACCAAGGTACCTCAAATAAGCTAACTTACAGAATGCATCCAAAATCGGAGACCCTTGAGTGCCAAGGGAATGAAATATGGAAAAGTTGCGGCTGTTTCAGTGCTACTGACTGCTTCTGTGCTGCTGGGCTTCTGGTGTTGTCACATGATCTTCATTTTCAATGTTCTGTGACAGTTTCCTAGCCAATCTCACAATCCCTTGTTCTCACTCCCATCCAGCAGTAACCACTTACCAGGGCAAGGCAGGGTAGGGAAGGGCAGGGAAGGAAAGTCAAGAAGATTTCTGATGCTCCTTGCCAGATTCTAACAAGGAAATTTAATGGGGAAGGAAGCCAGAATTTTCTCCTCTTCTTCTCCTGCTTCTACCCCTCTGCCCCCAATCATTCTGTTTCTCTGTTTAGGTAAAGAAATATCTCTGAAACAATGATCCAACAGAGCATGGGGTTGTCTAGTTACTTCTAATTCTCTCTGATAGCACCAAGTCTGCTGCAGTAAAGCTGCAATCTTATTACCTTGCATAAAACACCATTTTACATAATGGAATTTATTTTTCAACAAGGAAAGGATTGCAGTACAAGGAAAACTTTCAGATCCAATGTTTAGCACCAGCTTAAGCTGCAACTAGGATTTCCTTTTTATTTCAGAGTAACAGGCGAGAGATTGAAACTGGGCAGAATGTGAGGGGAACAGAGGTGAAATTCAGCAGGTTCTTAACAGGTTCGCTAGAACCGGTAGTAAATTTTCTAAGCATTTTGGAGAACCAGTTGTTAGAAGAAATCTCTTTTTGTGTTTTTCCACTTTACAGGGTTAATCTTGTAAGGAAGGCAGGAAAAAAGCATTCTGGTGTTGTTTCTAGCCTAATCGTTATTGCCCTGCTTACAGAAACTGCCCCCCAGTCACATAATGCACCCAGCCACACCTACCAAGCCATGCCCACAGGAATGGTAGTAAAAAAAATGGAATTCCACCACTGGAGGGGAATGCTTCCATCAGTCCTCACTTTTTCTTTGGTTGTGATAGATTTGCTGTGTGTGTCTTGCTCAGAGCCTTAGGGATCAAAGCTGCTGGATCTGATCATGCCTGTGTCCATACTAGCTGTTGAAAGAGTTGGGAATTGTCTGTTTTGATATATTGATTAGGACTGGCAGATATCAGATTATAAACAAGCTCCCTTTGGAGGCGGAGCTCACAATCTTTTGAGGAATAGAGATTTCCTGAGCTGCCCTCTTTCCACTCATTTTGGATTCAGGCTTCACATCCCAGAGACATCTCCTTGCTTAAGAAATTAAATAAGTTGATCTTTTTCAAAAGGAACTAAAAGAGCCTTGAAAAATACTGTGCTTTGGTGTTGCTGATTAAGGGGGACCCAGACAGGGGAAGCTATTTGAACTTTGATTCTGGTGCGGACCTGTCATTAGTCTGTGTCTGAAATGTTATTGCCCCTGCCTAGCAAGGAAAATCCCAGATAGTTGCAAGTACAAACGGCTGAGCCCCATGGATATTTACACTGCATATATAGTAGTTTACTGGTCTTCTATTAGGTACCACTCAAAATCTAGGATAAGATTTCAGTTGTATGCAACCATACAACTCCCAAACCTACAAAAACTAAGAAATGATGGGACTGAAATGTGGCACATCCAGAGGACACTATGTAAAGAAAGGTTATACTAGTGTAAGGGGATAGGCCTGAAAGTCAAAATGCATGTACCTTTCTTAGCCTGGGATCTTTCCATCTTAATTCCTGTATCAAAACAACAACAACAGCTTAAACCGCTAACGTATTTTATTACCTGGCATAAGAAAACCAGTATTACTCTGTGTGAAGAAATTCCAGATGTGTCACCATATTGGCAAGTATACATTAAATTGGTTGCACTGTTAGAACTCTCTGAAAATTTGTGTTTCCTTATATTCAGAAAACATTCCCTTCTGTCTCCTGAATGGCTTGTTCCTAAAAATGTTCTAAATGACACAAACAATTTGCAAGCATTTTCTTCTGAGACTTAATTGTTCTTAAAAGGGTTTTCTTAATACCAGAGTCAGGATTACAGCAAAGAGGACACTGGAGTTTAAAACAACTAAGAAATTTAAGCCTAAATCTTTCCTTTATTTTAATTAAATTAGAGATAAAAAAAGGAAGAGACTCTTTGATCTCTTTCACTGCCTATAATTCTACTACTCTACATATTTGTTTGTAAGTTGCATTCTTTTCTTTGGAGCCAAATAAATACACCTTTATTTTATTAAGCTATACTCTTAAGATTACAATTGTGTATCTTTTTCTTGAGAATGAATTCACTGAACGGAAGGCAAAGCACTGCATTTAAAATTTGCTCTTATTTAAAATGACAAATAAATACTGTAAGTTTCATTACTACGATAGGATTTTATGATTCCCTCCTCTGTGGTACATTAAAAATTACAGTGGGCCACTCCAGGACTACTACACTGAGGTTTCTCAGAGAGTTTCTGTGGTTTGGGCTTCAGGTTGTTCCTGCTCATTATAGCCATGTCCTACAAAAATACTATGGATCCATGTGAATTTTCCATAGTATGTCACTGCTGACCAATTCCATAATTTTAAATGGTTATACAAAGAATTTTTATAGCACAGATTTTCCTTTTGTTAGCAGGCAGCTTATTTGGGAATGCTTTTCCTCCCCCCACTCTTCTGAAACACAGGCCCCAGTTATTGGGGATTAGATGGAACAGATGCATGTAAGATGCTTAAAGCTTTGGTTCAGACACAAGGCTGATCCAGGCAGCTCAAGGAACGAACAAAGATAATTAGATGGTTAGACAGCAAAATGTGGAATTTGCCTGTTGTTACATTGTAAGATTTGGTTCTGGACTACTGTTTCTCTTGTAAACTATCCTACACCTTGAGTTCAGCCTCTGGATATTGGGGTTAGTTGGAATTATCTTCCGAATACTAAGCATATCCAACCCTAAATAACATCTAAAATCAGCCAGGTTCTGTACTTTTTTCTGTACTTTTTACAGATAGTCCTCAACTTATAACTGTTTGTTTAGTGACCCTTTTCAGTTACAACAGCACTGAAAAAAGTGAATTATGGCTGTTTTTCACACTTATGACCGTTATAGCATCCCGTCATGTATGTGATCAAAATTTGGATGTTTGGAAACTGGCATGTATTTATGCATCATAAATACATGCCAATTTTCAAACATGCAAATTTTGATCACACCAGGGTCATGTGATCACCTTTGCAACCTTTTGAGAAGCAAAGCAAAGTTAATGGGGAAGTCAAATCCAATTAACTGTGTTGCTAACTTAATAACTCCAGTAATTCACTTAACAACTGTAGCAAGAAAGGTCATAAAATGGGGAAAACTTATTGTCTTGCATAGCAACAAAAATTTGGAGCTTAATCGTAAGTCGAAGACTACCAGTATAGTTTTCCCGATAGATAGATATATAGATATATAGATGATAGAGGATATAGAAAGAAAGAAAGAAAGAAAGAAA
>JAEANM010005939.1:2948-19061 GCA_017656035.1 Myanophis thanlyinensis
TGTGTGTGTGTGTGTGTGTGTGTGTGTGTGATGAATAAGGTGGGTTGGGTGCAGAGATAGAGAGAGACGGTTCTTCCATCAGCAGCGGGGTGGCCCCCGGGAGCCCCCAGTAGCAGGGCTGGGGCTGCAACCGTTGTGGTTGCGTTCCCTTTTGTCGTGGGGGGGGGGAAGGTTCTGGCACTGCTCCACCTACTCCTTCTCACCGCTGTGATTGCTGTTGGCCCTGGCGGTTAAATGCTGATTGCACTTTCAGGCCTTCTGGCCTAGTTGTCTAACAGCCTGAAACCTGCAGAAAGATTGAACAGAGACTCCCTGCCAGCAGTGCGCCTGCAGTCGGCTGATTTTCTTCCTCTTATGCGCTGCCACTTGGCACCTGATTAGCTCAGGCTGCTTTCCTCCAGTTGCCTGAAACGCTGACCCCTCCCCAAAATCTTGAACCCTTTTGTTCTTCTCCTTTCCTCTATCAGAGTTTCCTCTCTGCAGCAGAGAAGGTTGTGAGGGTGGGCTGGGGCTGGGGAGACTGGATGCAGAATGGGTGGGCTGGTGGAGGGACGGCTGCTAAATGAAAAACTTGGAGCACCATCAAATAGGTCAACCCAGAAGAAAGGTGGTAACTGTAAAAATAAGAGCCCTTCTTTCTGGATCCAGTTGCCTCCTATTCTTGGATGTTGCTCAAAACACTGGAAAGAACTAGAGGGGTGGGGTGGGGGGTCTCTCTGTATGCTGTTTTGAGCTCCTGAAGTAAAGGTGAAGTATAAATTTAATTAAAATAGTTAAGCAGAGAATGCCCTCCCTTATAACGTTAACAGCGTTGGTAACCAGGAAGGTTTGACTTCATGGTTTGTTAACTATTAGTAACAGTTAAGGGTGTAGAAGGCTGACTGCAGGATGCTTACTAATTCTTCCCATGGCAAATCTGATTGGCCTGTCATTTGCACGGAGTTCGATATATAGTTAATAAATCACCCTAGGAGTAATGCTGTACACAAGCCAAGAATGGAAGCTGTGTTGCTTTGCATCGATCCTAAACAACAGGAGCTGCTTTGTCCTGGGAGAAAGATAAAGATCAGCCACTCTGAGGTTAAATAGCATGTGTGAACAGGTTCTTGTTGGTTGGGTTCAGACATCACACTTCAGCCGTAATGGGACTTGCTTGTTTTTGACCTAACGTCTTATATGAACCCAGTCTTCATGGTTTGTTCAAGGTCAACGTAAAGGTTTTTCTGGACCGCTCATGTCCAAATCTAGTGGGTAGTTTTCTAGCTGAGGGAGCCAGCATTGTCCGAAAAACGTTCCATGACCATGTGGCCAGGAACACTGTTACCTTCCCATCTACCGTAACTTTTGCACTGTAAGATGCATCTGACTAAGATGCACCTAGGTTTAGAGGAAAAAAAACAAGAAAAAAGTTTTTGGCCTCCGTACATCCCGTTTTTGGCCTCCACGCATCCCATTTTCGGCCTCCCCGGCTCCCAGAAGCACTCTGCCAGCAAAAACCCATATTTTGCCCGGCAGAGTGCTTCTGGGGGCCAGGCAGGCTGAAAACAGGGCCATATTCGCTCCACAAGACACACAGACATTTCCACCCACTTTTGGGAGAAATAAAAATTGCATCTTACAGAGCGAAAAATACGGTACGGTAAATACGGTATTTATCTGCTTGCATTTCCAAGGTTGGGGCAAGTAACAGGAGCTCACCCAATCACCCAGTACTTGGGTCTCAAACTGCCACCCTTATGGTTGACAAGCCCAGCATCTTAACCACTAGGATCCCCCAAGCCCCCTTGGTTTGTTCATACCAGAGGTTAAAAGAAGCCAAGGCTTGGTTCAGTTCAGCAGTTAACACTGATTGACCCCTTTGAGAAAAATACAAAGTTACATTCTGGCCCTCTAAGAACAAACCCTTTAAGAAGGTTTGCATTTGCTAATTTTTGGTCCTCTTAAAAGTAGCAATTCCTTTGTTTTATTTGTCATGGCAACCCATTTGCTACTTTAAACATAATAGCAAATAAACAGATAATGGGGAAGGAGCACGTGTTCCCAGATCCTCATAACATCTAACTGAAGTTCGCGTTTTATTGTCTCAGTCAAGACTCAGTTGTGTTTTTAAATAAACAATTGCATATAGCAGATAGTCCTCGACTTACAACCATTTGTTTAGGGATCATTTGAAGTTACAATGGCACTGAAAAAAGTGACTTAATGACAATTTTTCACACTTACGACTGTTGCAGCATCCCCATGGTCATGAGATCAAAATTAGGATGCTTGGCAACTGACTCATTTTATGTCAGTTGCAGTGTCCCGGGGTCATATGATCCCTTTTTGCAACCTTCTGACAAGCACACTCAGTGAGGAAGCCAGGTTCATTTAACAACCCTGTTACTAACTTAATGGGGACTTGGTGGCTTGGTGGCTAAGATGCTGAGCTTGAGAAAGGTCGGCAGTTCGAATCCCTTGTGCCGTGTTGAGCGCCCGTTACTTGCCTCAGCTTCTGTCAACCTAGCAGTTAGAAAGCATGTAAAAATGAAAATAGAAAAATAGGGACTACCTTGGTGGGAAGGTTACAGCACTCCATGCACCTTTGGTATTTAGTCGTGCCGGCCACATGACCACGGAATCGTCATCAGACAGCGCTGGCTCTTCGGCTTAGAAATGGAGATGAGCACCGCCCCCTAGAGTTGGGAACCACTAGCACGTATGTGCAAGCGAAACCTTTACCTTTACCTTACTAACTTAATAAATGCAGTGATTCTCTTAACCACAGCAAGAAAAGTCGTAAAACAAGCCAAAACTCACTGAACAACTGTCTTGCTTAGCAGCATACATTTTGGGCTCAGTTGTGGTCCTATGTTTAGGATTACCTGGGATTCCTATACCATGCTTTATAAAATTATAATGCTGTGTTCAGGCAACACAAAACAGCATACCATGGTTCCTATGACACACTAAGCCAGGATGTGTTTTTTTTTTAAAAAAAAAGCTATTTTTTTATTACAAAAAAAAAAGGCATTTGGGTGGAAGACAGAGAAGTTAACAAACTTCTTCTCGAACCTAAGTGACCAGCAAGGTGTTACCAATGCTGAGATGCAGGAGGCTCCATGCTACATCTTGCCAGCGTGAACCGCAAAGCTGCATGGGTGGTCTTGCCCTATTTAAATACCCTCCGGCGGTCTGAGCTCTGCAACGTTTTCTTGCATTTGCGTGATTAACATTTTTAAAAAACTCAGCCCAGCAGCCAGCCCGGTTAGTTTTTTGCTCTCACGGAGAAACATTGGAAATTACCTAAAACAGCGTGGGATGCTCAACCACCCCGTGCATCTTTGGTTGGGAACAAATGTTTACTTTGTTCGTTTGGACTTGGGCATGTTGCAAGCTGCCTGCCATTGAGACAAGCTCTGTGGTTCATCTTGCTTGGCACTGTTTGTGGAGGAAACGGAGCTGCCCCGAAGAGCTTTAGGCGAACTGAGATCTTCAGAAGGTGGAGTAAAGAGGCTGGGTAGGCAGAGTCAGTCATCAGTCCAAGATTTTTTTTATTTATTTTCAGTGGGAGTATTTTAAAAAGTTTTTGTGGGTGGGATACCAGTTAAAAATGACCCTGCGTCCCCCTGCCTTTTCCAAATAAAAAGAATTCCAAACAGCAGCACTTTTTAGAAATAGCTCCTCTATTGCCGTTTGCTAACTTCTTCCTGTCTCCTGCACCTTCAAATGATGAGGATTTAATTAATAATTAGCTGAGGATTTTCATTAGATGGAATAGGCATGTAAGCATTTTGTTCTTTCGCCTCCCATCGCCAACTTGAACGAGCCTCACAATTTTGTTGATGTCCTAAGACACACAGCCTCCCAAAAGGTAATAGGTATTAAATAATTTTAAATCTGTCAAATTATGTGACTGTTCAGGGCAGGGAGGCCAAAATTAAGAGGACTAGGGCCAAATCGTTTATCAATTTTTTTTTAATTGCACCTCTTAAGCAGAATGTCCGGCCAACAGCTCCATTCAAAGGAGACCAACACCTTCAGCTCTTATTTTTGCATTTCCACTTATTTGTTGCGTTTACATTCTAATATTACATTTTAAAAAGTGAATGGTGAAATGCACTGTAAAGAAAAGGCAATCTAAAATGCATATCCCTGTGCAAGTCAAATAAGTTCATATAATAAAAGCAACTAGTTGATACATCATTAAATAAGATGCCTAAAACCCAGAGCAGCAGAACAAACAAAAAGTTGTATCTTCCTGGAGTGGAAGAAGTCGTGTATGAATCTACTGGGTAAATTTCCAGATGACTGATAATTAGTAACAAATGACCCCAATATTTAATAATGTAATTCTTCCTCTTTTTCGTTACACTCACAGCTAAATTTTAGGGAAGAAAAAAAAAGATGTTTAGGAGAAAAGACTATAGAAACTGTTCATTTCTCATGTTCCAGATTCTTGGCGCTGCAAAACGAAGTCCTATACTCTGAATTCTGAGGGTGACCTCTCATCTAGCACGTGTAAAATCAAGTATGGTTTGCCTACTTAATCTTTAGGGTAGAGTAGGAAGCCAGCCAACTGGTTGTAGCTCATTTCTTTATCATCATCATCATCTTAGCCATCGTCTATCCACTGCACGATAAAGGCCTCTTCTGGATGTTTCCAACCAATGTGGTCCTGAGCTTTCATTTAATAAACCAACTTTAAGCAAAACATGGTTTGGGCAAGTTTTTAACTAAGCTCTAGCAGGTTGTCCTTGGGCTTCCATTAAAGGATTTGTCAAACTAAAGGTTATCCATCCTTACACACACGCACACCATATAGAGTATAGGACAAGTATATATGTGTGTGTCTTCAATTTAAATTCAGCTCTTGGAGGCTACATGGTGACATTCAAATTATTTTGGGGCAACAACATTGTTGAAACTTTCCAATCTAACCTAAAAACCCAGTATGGTGTAATGGTTAAAGCACCAGAAGTTGGGAGACTGTGGGGTTCTAAGCCCATTTTAGGCGTGAAGCCAGTTGGGTGGCCTTGGGCCAGTCACTCTCTCTCAGCCCTAAAAAGGAGAAGGCAATGGCAAATGACTTCTAAAATCTTGCCAAGGAAACTCCAGGCAATCACCAGAATCGACATGGATTTTTACTCTACAATCATACAATCTAGCCTACAGCCCTGATGTTCTGTGGTGGTCTCCCATCCCAGCTCTACTGGAGGTCCAGGACAGAGAATTTATGTCAGTCAAGAGCTCCAGAGTTTGGGCACAACCACTAGGTTGTGTTATTGTCAAAGAGACCTCAAATGTTGGTGGAACTGAATGAAGATAAACAACTGAACAAATTCCTACAGGAGACATTAGTCCTTCTGGTGACATCAACACAAGCCACTTGAGTCTTCACAGGTTGCAATCAGTACTTTCACTCAGAAGCAGACTTTCTAATTGGCTCTACTCAATGGTCTGCCTGTAGCTTTCTGAACTAAGAGAATTTTTCAAATTATCTTGAAATGCAGCCATACTTATTGCTTTTATTTATATAACCCACTCTTTCAAGAGTCTTAATTACCTTTTATCACCTCTCAATATTACCTTTTGGGGGTAGGGTTCAGTCTTTTAGGAAGGAGGACGTCAACAAAGTTTTGAGGCTTGTGACTACACAGATGATTTCCATAAAACACTTGCTTAGTTATTTTTTGTTTGTGATTTGTTGAAGAGGTCATACTGTCTCAGTTCACACAACATGCTTTTACCATAAGCAAGCCAACTATGTTATGGCTGAATATGTTCTTTGAACCCATCTAGAGAATACGTCACAGTAACTGCAGTTAGTGTAAACAAGATATGAATCTTTGTCACCAAGTCAAGCTGTCTGACATGGGACAAAGCCACACAATTACTACTACTACTAGTATCGGCAGAGCCTTTTCAAGAAAGGGATAAATCACATTTGTAGTATAACTGACTTCTGTTTAAGAATCTTGTCCACGTTTCCAGATTCTGCACTTTGGAAAGCATCCGTTTCTATTGGACATGCAGATACTGAAGGCGCAAACATTGGATCTGCAGGAGCCATGGCATTTAAAAGCATAATGGATCTAACTAATCTGGAAGTGTCTGTTATTCTCAGCTACCATCTTGGGAATCCAGACACAATATTCCCAGCCAAATGAAAAAGTTTTGGCTCGGCACCAAAAAATGCTTTTTTGGTGTAGAACCAGAGCAGCAGTGGGGCATTCCTTTTCCATCACTATGTGGCGGAATCTCTAGCGAGATTGGAGGGAGGTGTTAAGAGGTGGTCTAGTTTAGAGTCCTTGCACTTAAAAGTCCTGGCTTCCCCCAGAGTCCCTGAAGCCTTATCTGACCGTTCCTAAGGGAATGTGGTAAGTCTGTTGAGATTCTTGTAACATAGATGACTAACAATAAAGCTTCTGCTTGAGACAATTCACAAATGGTTCTGGTTGCTTGTGACCAACACATTGGTGCCCAACAATATATGGGAAATGGAACCTGGTCAGATGCTTCTTATATTTTGCACCAATATCTTCAGCTATTGTCACATTCTATGAGAATGGGATGAACGAACACCTTGCTTCTAGTAAATGGTCAATGCTTGTTCAGGAGTCATCACAACTGATCTCTGGATATTAGGTCAGAATGGCTTTCAAACACGGTGAGACAATCTAGGAAAAGTTGAAGGAAACTATGTGTATCTCTTAACTGACCATCCTTAATGGATGTTAGCCCCTATTCTATGGTTAGAATCTTGAAAATTATGAATTCTAAACTGAGCTACCTGCGATTTTCCAGAATCTTAGGCGTGGCTCCAAAATTTCCACCTAAGTATGATTTTTAATGCAAAGGGGAACAAATCAATTGATATATGAGATGAATGATCATGAATTCTAATTTATCAACTTGAATGCATCAAGATAAGGTTATATTAAATCCAACGTAGTTCCCATTCTTACTTTGGGGAAATGTGAGTCCTATCACTCTGCTGAGAGACCATATAAGGTACTTGTTTATACATACATACATACATACATACATACATACAAGCTACCATCCTGTATATTCTGCAATCATGCCACTTTCTTCAAGGGCATCTCTAAGACACCATATGGCTTTTTAGCACAATTAGAAGCTGCCAGAGCAGGTGTGAAAAGTGGACTGGTCACAAAAGGCTCAACATTTCCTTATATGTTTAATACGCAGCACTGAATGGTATGAGAAAAAGAGTTAAAGTGACCAGAAGTGGAGAAATAATTCTTCAGAGCAATTCACTACTTTTTAAAAAATTTAATCCTGTTATCCCTTTGGGTTTGTTAGTTTGGTTTTTTTTTTTTTAACTTTCTGACAAGATACATCAGGTGCAGATCTTCCTGAGACACAAGATCAACACAAAGAGGTTGAAAAATTTGCACCATTAACAGAAGAAATGAGTAAGTCAATAGGAAGGAAGCAGATTGTGGAAGACTACTCAGTGGTATGATTTTCTTCTCAAAGTTTTCTTGACTTGATCCAACACACCAGAGCTAAAACTAGGCTGAAAATACTAAAATACCGTAAAGATTCATTACAATCGTGGGATATTAGATTAAACCATTGCACTAAAGCCTAGCTTGTTTCACTAAAACCCATTTGACGGGATGGCATGCTGGTAACCCATAAACCGTAGCGTTGTGGGCTCTTTTGTGCCCTCTGAGCTTCAACATTTCAACCCTAAGCTACAAATATTCCCTCTTGCCAACACTGCAGTTTGTAGACCTGGAGGGCTGGATTTAAATATAAATAGTCCTCGATTTATGACTCTAATGGAGTCTGCAGGGACCCGGTGGTGGTGGTGGTGGTGGTGGGAGAAGGAAGCCCAAAACCTGCAGGCAGCAGGCCTGGTGGAATGAGAAGTTGGGATGTTCCTGCACCCCATCTCTGCAGTTGGTCCTAATGGTGAATGACTGAGGGAATGGCTGCAGTGCCCATAACATCAAACCAAATTGTAAGTAGCCTTTGGGGTTCATCGTAACTTCAAATGGGTCACTAAGCTACTGGTTATACATCGAGCATTACCTGATTGCCGCTTTGCTAGAAACCCACAAACCACATGATAACCCAGGGCTGCGTGTTTGTCCAGTCAAGGTATGGACCAAGCATTGACCATCTCTCTTGGCTCATCTTCTCTAAAAACGGGGAATGAGTGTGTTCAATGGAGTGTTAGAAAAATGAAAGAAGCAAACAAACCCACAGCAAATGCTCTCTTAAAGCAGAGATGTAGCTCTTTGGATACTGACTTTTCTGCGTGAGGTACGAACCTTCCTATGGTTGGTGCTAGCAAGCCTTTCTCAACTGCGCCTCTTGTGTATCCACACCTTCCCTCTTTCCACTTCTCTCCATCCTCCCCCCCCTTTCCTTCCACACATACACCCTTTACGCCTCTAATTAGCACACTTGGTTATTCCAGGCTAACACTTGGCCTCAGGTTATCTCCTCGGTGGGGATTAAGAGTGAATCTGGGATTGTCTGGGGTTGCTAGGTGGGGGCAGCGATCGGACGCCATTTTAGCAGACGGTGTGCTGGCTTCTGGAAACAAGATTTCCGGCCTTGCACCTTTGTGGCCTGGCCAAATCTTGAGGGAACCCACTGAGTTGGAAGACACCATTTTTGTACCGCCATAGCAAGAGACAGCCACGTGTCTTCTCCTTTCCAGATCTTTCTCCACTCCCCTGGCGTGAAGAAAAGAAAAGAAAAAAGGATAACGGCTGGCAGGCAGGTCAGATTGTAGCTCTGGGCAGGCGTTTCTGCGATCAAAGGGGATTTTATGTGGAATGTCTGTGTCAGTTTAAGCACCGTGTGGGGGAGATTGAATTTGCTGCAGCAGGCAGTTGGGGGGGGGTGGAGTGGGGAGGGCTGAGTGAGAACGGCTCTCCTTGTTCCATCCTCTCTGGATTCATGGCAACTTCCTGACCTTTAATGATTCCGTTCTTGGGGAGAGGGGCCTGCTCAGCAGCGGAAAGGGGCATGGAGCAGAGCTTACTAGGAGAATGCTCAGAGGTGCCCTTTGGCTCGACAGGTCAATGATGAAGCGGAAGGCGGCTTTTGCAACTACCAAGTTGCACACTTGGTATTGCTGCACACTTTGGTGGGGCTGGGGGAGCAGAATTCATGCCCACCAACCTACAGTGACCCTCTTCCCAAATGCCAGCCTGTGCTGCCACCAGCTGGGACGAAGCCAACAAAATCTGCTAGCTAGATCTGCTAAATCTGCTAAACTCTTATTATTTCTTTGTCTCCTGCCTGTTCCCTTCGAAGATCGAGGTGGCATATGTGGAGCTGGGACCTTACACCTCGTAGCCCTACAACCACCACCAAGGCTGATTGGTCTCATGCGCCTCAATGAGCTTTGTGATCAAATGAAGACCTCGATCAGGATTTTCCCAATCCAAATCCAAAATCTTAACACCAACAATACCTCTGTTGACTCATTAGAAGATACGTGATATTGGCATTATTATATTTCAAATGCCTAAAGAAACCAACGAACCTATCCTGCACGAAGAGAGACCAATGATCACGATCTATGCCCTAGTGATAACCAGGATTCATAGCTATGGCACGTTCATATGTGAAGCTGCTTTGAAAACAAGTTGGAAACTGCAGATAGTCAGAATGCAGTCATTACTAATTACAATCAGATATTAAGAGCATATACCAATGTTTTGAGATATTGGTTAGCCTTGGCCTGTCTCCAAAGCCCAACATTTATATATTTCCCACCTTTATTATAACTCAGTAGTCATGAGTTAGAATGGAAACATGCCTAATATTCCTTCTTTCCTCTATTTTCCCCATAACAACAACCCTGTGGGTAAGCTAAGAAAGAGTGACTGGCTCAAAGTCACCTAGCCATTTTTCATGCATAAGATGTGAGTAGAACTCAGAGTTTCCTGGTTTCTAGCCTGGTGCCTTCACTACTGCATCAGAATGGCTCTGATTTTTGGAAGCAGTTGTCCCTTGTCTTCTTTTTAAAGCTAAAAGGGATTGGCCCAAAGTCACATGCCCAATATAATACAGGATTAGAAGTCATCACCTCCCTGTTTGTAGCCCAGCATTGCTAACTGCTACGATAACGGACACTTTGTTATAACGATAAAAGAATAGAAAAAAAACTGTTCTGATTACCGTTTGACTGATTATAGCAGTGTTGCTCAACTCAGCAACTTTAAAATGTGTGGACTTCAACTCCCAGAATTCCCCAGCTATCATGACCATGTCTACACATGTTAAAATAGCTGAGGTTGAAAAATATACTGGATAATAGGATGGTTTAGAGACTACTACTATTGTCTGAGTAGGAGTTTTGTGAAAAAAAGAAAACTATCCTAGGTTGTATTTGTGTAGTACTTGTCAATATTTTGGGGCCAAATTATCGCTTTTGCTGATGAGCCAAAACAAGATCATAAGTATCCACAGCTTAGTTCCCTACATACTTTCTTAGTTCTTTCACACAGCATTGCTAATAGGAAAGCATCCTTATTTAAGATTAAGTATTTTTAAAAAAACCCAAAACATTTGGGGTACCCGTTCTCCACATAGGCACAAAACCACTGAACCCAGTAAATAAAGAATATGTGAATCTTTGGCATAGAATTAATATTAAAAAATCTGCTTTCTATAAAATAATGCTAGAAATGAGAAATAGCTTGCAGAAATCATTTATCTGAAGACAAATGGTTGGTGGCATGCGTGTTTAAGCAGGTCAATAGCATCCCCATGTGTGGATTTAAGGAAAAATCACTTAAGGGTTTATATCTATGGGTTTTCACTTGATAAGGAACAAGTAAAGGGAGATAATGAGAGATGCTAGATAAGTGGGTATTCAAACTTCTTACAGATGTGATGGTTAAGGTCATCAGACTTATGTTTTTTAGCTTAAGAAACCTAGTCCTTCTTTCTCTTTTAAAGATTGTATGGTAACACTTCCAACAAATTGGTGATTGAAGTTTCATTTACGATAAACTATGGATTATTTGAAGCATAGAATAAATCACAGTGGTTGGATTCATGCAACAGCACCAAGCCATCAAACGTGATTAGAACCACAGTGACTAGGTTCAGCCACCATATTAAGCAATCAGCAAAAAGTCACTTTTTTATTGGGTTAGTGCAGATTAATCCAATGAATTAACAGCTGGAATGTTTCTATTTGTACTGTCATCTCAGCAGCTCTTGGAAAGTTCTAGGATGCTCCCTGAAATCAACTTTCCACCTGATAGGGTCTAATTTGAATGTCCACAGGCTATTCCCATATTGTACCAAGATGTTTCTTAATTAGTGACCTGGCTTGAACACAAGTCATTTACTCCTCTCCATTCTCATTTGTGCTCTCTTTGACATCTTAACCTGATGAGAAATGGTTGTGTTTGGCTATGTATGATTCTGCAAATCATTTTGGGGAGTTTCTTTTATGGCCTATGTGCAGTTAACATTGCATTTAAAAATAAAATGAAATAAAAGCAGAGCTCTCTTTTTTTAAACTTGGCAACATTCAGACACGGAGACTTTTAACTCCAGAATTCCACACCCAGCATGTGCTTCCCCCTCAAAAAGTTGCCAAGTATGAAAAACACTGATGTAAATACAACATTGATGTTCTCTAAATTGAAATCTGTTGGGTTGAGGAGCTTACAATGCATGCAGTGGGTCCATTCGTGCCTTTTCTGTGACTTACAAAATGGTGCAGACCACTACAGATAATCCTTGATTTATGATAATTGGGATTGGGATGTCCATTGCTAAGCAAGACCACGGGGCTAGTGAAACAGTCATAAGTGCAAGGACCAATTATAAGTCATTTTGTTCCACAACATTGTACGTCTCTAAATGAATGGTCCTAAGCCAAGGAGCTACTTCCCACAGGCAATACAGACCCTAAACCAAACCACAACAAACCCAGGACTATAAAGTATTCCTAATCTACCTCTCTCAACCGCTCCCTAATTTATTCTCCCTCCCTGTCTATACTATCCCCTTGCCCTACTTCCTACGGTCGCAAGTGGTCCATACACATTTCACTGAATTTCATACTATGTATGTCTGTGCATGTGATGAATAAAATTTGATTTGATTTGATTTGACTACTTCCTCCTTCATGTAGGTCTACTAAAACCTACTTCCTGCAGATAGGAAGGTTTATATCAAGGAGAAAGACAGACTCCCCCGATTAATTCTGTGGTGTGAAGAAAACGCTGTGGCTGGTGTACGCCAGAGTCATTCCACCACACGAGAGTCCCATTTTTTAATTGTATGGTTTCCGTAGTGCCTTATTACTTTTAGCCCAATTCTTGTTTCTTTCCAGGTGGTGGAGGATGTGAAGAAACCTGGAGGATCTCCTTCACAGAACCAGGTATTTATCGATCACCCTGCTTCTCAGATGCATAAGGTTCCCCTGACTACCAGAGCTGTGCCTTATTTACAAGAAGGGCTTGCTTAGACAGATGCCACTTCCTGTTTCACTGGTTAGAGAGGCTTTGGGGCAGAGATGACAACCCTGTGGGGAGATAAAGAGGTCCCATGAATAAGTCCTTTTTCCTGCTTGAATGCAGCCGGTCTGAGACTTTGCTAATGATCTCCTGGCTGTCTCCTGAGATTTCAAGGTGGGATGTGGTTGCTAGGCTGCTCAGCACACGCTTGGCTAGCCCAAGCCTTACCGAGTTGGAAGCCGGGCCTGAGTTAGATGGGGCTGCTTCCTCTGCCACAGACCCACAAGTTTGTAGGTCAGAGAAGTTGTGGCTCGGGGGTCCCTAGTCTTCCCATTACCGGCTGCAATATTTAGTTCCCAGGATCCAAGTCTGGCTGCCAAGGAGTTAATGTCTTTCCCTGCAGCACACAGGTGTATCCGGAACATGGAGGGCTCTGTGTGTGTGTGTGGGGGGGGGGGGGGAGGCAGGGGGGGGGCAGAGAAGAGACCAAGGGAGGCAGTCAGTGCTGGGAACAGGGAAAGGGGGGAGTTGTGTATCTGCTTTACAGCAGTCTCTTTGTGTCCCTTGCACATCATTAGTGAGTCAAAAGCACTGAGGGGAAAATAACCTGGTGGAGCTGGAATTAACCCCGTGGCAGCTGATGGATGGCAGCAGTGGGTGGAAAAAGGATTCAGACTTGCTTCTGCAGGTTTATGACTGGTTGTACCATAGAGGGAGGGGAGGGAGGTTGGGGGGGGAGAGAGGGAGGGAGGGAAAGCAGGTTACTCTTAAGAAGGAGGGTGAGAGAGGTTGGTGTAGTAAGGGGGGGAGAGCAAGATTGGAGAAATGAGTTTACCTCATCAATCAGAGGCGTCCAGCCTTTACCCCACCCACTTCTTCATCTGCCACCAAATTTGGCTTCCTTGCCAGCCCACTGATGCTTGTTGGGTGTAATGAGCTGCTGCAGCAATGACCCAAGATTAGAGGCGTCACAGGGTTGTTGGGGGGGGGGGGGAGGAGAGCCGGTCATGCTAGTCCTGCCTTCCCTTAACATCTGTCCCTTCAACATGCACACACACACACACACACACCCTTGGCGTCTCCCGTTTTCTGCTGTGGTTCAAAGGGCTTTGCAATCCAGAATTGGCCCTGAAGGAGACAGACAGAGGGTGTGCTGAAGGCTTGTTTACCAGGCTGTAGAGCAGGGCCAGTCTTGAATGTGTCCTTCCCAGCAAAATGCCCAGCCATGCAGAAGTCTGTATGTGTGTGCACACGCGTGCATTTCTAGGGGGAGATAGTGGAACCCAAAATGCTTCTGGGAGAACCCTCTTAAGTCCAAGGTTCTGCAAAGCTGGCTGAGGAATTCTGGGAGTTGAAGTCCACAAGTCCTAAAATTGCCAAGGTTGGAAACCCCTGCTGGCTGAGGAATTCTGGGAGCTGAAGTCCACGAGTCCTAAAATTGCCAAGGTTGAAGACCCCTGCTCTAGAGTGCCAGGTGCAATAAAAAGGCAAGATTTTATCCCCTTCCCACAGTAGTTTTGGCATCACTCCCAGTGCAATAATTTCCTGCTTGAAATTAGGGTGGTGGTCCTTCAGGGCTTCATGAGTGTCTCCCTCCCACCTCACCCCACCCTGCTTTTTTTAGGACCCAGCTGAAATCCTAATCTGCTGTCAGACTGCAGCCATCTTGATGGCAGCTAATTGTAGTGTCCCCAGCAGCAGATTACAGTTTTAAAGTAAGGAATAAGCAGCAGGAACAGATGAGCTCTTAAAGCAACCGAATCTCCTGTTTTCAGATAGGCAACTTACTTTCTGATTATTAATATATAATTAAGATGCTGGTAAGACAGAAAATGCAGGAAGTGTTCACAGCAGGTCAGAGAGCTCTGCTCTGGGCTGGATGAAGAGGGGTTGAAAGGAAGGAAGAATTTGGTGGTGCTGTGATGCTTTCCTGTTGTGAGATTCCTCCTCCACATCCCTCACCGCCAAATTCCAGCCCCAGGTTTCCTTTACTCCAGTCTTTGCCCTTTCTCACAACCCTGTTCTGCCCATTATAGGCTTTGCATGTCTCATTCTGTCATTGTAAAAAGCTATGATGGGTTTCATTCACTTTTTATATGAAAGATGCACGTGAAGAAAATAAGTTTCATAACCTGGAGTCCATTGTTCTGACTTGCGATCGTTCAATGATCACATTGAATCACATTATTTGCAAGGATCACGTTGCAATAAACAAAAGAGATATGTTCAGTTTTGCAGCTACTAAGATTGTTGGACGAGCAGGCACAAAAACAGCCGGGGAAGTAATTGAATCTTGAGAAATGAGCCTCTCATCAATCAACAGGAAGTGCTGGTTTACCCCCAGTTTATCAAGTACTTAGGAGGCAAGAGCACAAGGATACAACAGTCAATGGCTTAATAGTAAGACATCAACTTCCCAATGTATCTCTAAAAAGCTCCACACCACAGGCACCATAGAAATGCTACATACAGAACAGCCCAAAGCACACAGAGAAGTCCCCTGAGGATGGACTCCAGCACAAATCCGAAAGCTCAGAAGACAAAAACCTCTGAACCCGGTGACCGATCCAGGCTGGATCTTCCTCTGTCCTGCAAGGAATGGGATCCTTTTCCAGCAGCATCCTCTTACCAATGAAACAGGTACACGTTGAGACTCCCAAGAGCAACCTAGACGAACCATCAGATGCTGTGGGGCCCTAAATTACAGTCTTAGTGCGTTAATCTCAAGGGATCCCACAACCCTCCCTACACTTCCCTCCAGTCTCTGTGAGGCACTGGGCTCTTGTCTTGGGTAACCCAGCAAGCTAGCTAGCTCAGCGTAAGGATTGATGTGATGTAGGGGTCAACTTCAGCCTGTGTGAAAGGCCCTTTTGTGTGTAGTGAGTACAAGCTTGTCCCTACCTCCCTAGCCAGTCTTACAGCTTGGTTCCCTAGGTTATGCCCCTGCTTCAGGACTATTCCCCAGTTTGAAAACACTTTTGTTTGGCAGTGGGGTGGAGTGGGGCGTGGATTGAACTGCACCTGCATTTCTTCTGATTTCTTGATGGGAATACTCTAGCAGCTTAGTAATAAGGAGGCTCTTGACTCCCAGGATATTACGGCATTCCCCACCCTTCTGTGTACTTAGCCATAGCTGGGCTCCAAAACGAAGTCAGCTGTTTTGCTAGAAGAGTATTTTCTTTGAAACGTATCGTTTTATTTATTTGCTTTAAAAGGGCCATTTCTCTAGGACCTCATCCACCCTGTATGGATTTTTGGGGGAAGTACACAACAAAGCTTGGCGTAACGGAACACAATCACGGCAATAGGACAACCCCCCCGCCCCCCCAACAGTCGGAGATCTCCATGCACTGAAAATAAGAAGTGAATTGGTTCTGCAATATTTCATGCTGAATATTTTCATTCCCTCTTGGGGATAGGTTATTGGGTGACATCCCATAAACCTTTGCCATGTTCTTTTGTTGAGGCACAAGGGGACTGTCAAAAGCAGGAGAGGAAGCAAAGCTGAGGTGCATGAATTTAAAAAAAATAGCAGAAAATAAGAATTTGCTTATATCCAAAAGCATTCTCTAGCAATTTATTTTATTTATTTTATTTATTTGATTTATATACCGCCCCCTCTCCCGAAGGACTCGGGGCGGTTCACAGCCAATAAAAA
>JAEANM010005940.1:0-19061 GCA_017656035.1 Myanophis thanlyinensis
CCAGCAGTAAAAATAATTAACCAATATATATATATATATATTACCTTTACAAAAGGCAAAGCCGGACAGTTTTAAGCCTAAACTTTAAATGTGTAAAATTAATTAATAGTGTATCTTTTAGGGAAAAAATGATGTTGGTTATAAACTATAGGAAATCTTGTGTAGTAACCTGTTTCCCTAAAAATAAGACCTGTCTTGAAAATAAGTCCTATTGTGTTTTTGTGTGTGTGCCTAATATAAGCTCTGCCTTGAAAATAAGCCCTACTTAAGAGCCTGCTTAGCCACCCGCCCATTCCATCTGATTGCTTGTGGTGCCACAGCCATGAGGCGGGATGGTGGTGGAGCTGCAGCACATGCCCTGCACTGGCTTACCTCAGGGCCCCCACAGGCAGGCCACCCATGTCCTAACAACTGCCTCATGGCAGCAGCACCTGCAGCCATATGCAGCAGGAATCCACATGGCTGCTGGCCCACTTCTGCTTGCTTGTGCCACAGTGAAGCAGGAGGCTGTGCCACCACAGCCGTGAGGTGAAACAGGTGTCAGGGCATGGAGAGCCTGGCTGCGGGGGCCCTAAGGTAAGACATTGTGGGGCACATGAGGCAGCTCCACCACCCTGCCTCATGGCTGTAGCACCGGTACATCACTCAGCCACCTGCTCCGTTGCGGCCATGAGCAAGCAGAAGTGGGCTGGCAGCCAAGCAGGGTCCTGCTGGATGGGGGGGGCGTGTGCTACTGTGAAGCAAGACAATTGTCGGGGTGTAGGTGGCCTGACTGCGGGGGCCTTGAGGTAAACCAGTGCAGGGTAAAAGTTACAATAAAGCACCCTGGAGCTAATTGGAAGATGTGGAAAAAACTGCAAGTTTTTTCAATATGAAGCTGTTTGATTTTTTTCTGAATTTTGCAGATTGGATGGCATTAAGTTTGGGTATCAATTTGCCTGTAGAGTCAGTTCAACCACAATGTCTTAACTTTTAAAAACCTAATAGGCCCACAAGTAGCCTCCTTCAAGGATTGCATTCTTCCATATTTAATGCTGAAGGCGTAGACTTTTCTGTTTCAATAGGCCTTTCTATAGATAACACACTGATTCAAGGCTTTGCTGTTAAGACTTATAGTTGACGAGTCATTTATAATATTGGACTATGATATATAGTTAGAAATAAGAAATGCATGGGATGATAAATGGTTAGCTCATTGTTTGCTAAGAAAGCACAGTAGTGCTTGTGCAATAAATGACATCTGATTATTTTGCATAAAGAAATTTTTAAAATAAAAAACCATCAGAATTCCTAAACTGAATGGAGCATCATCTAATGTCAATAAAGGCCATTCACATCAAGGGAATTGAACACAAAAGCTTTCTTCCAAAGCAGGGAATCAATATCACAAGCTAGAACAGGCAATTAAATGAAGCAGCATGCTTGATTTAGAGAAGAGACCTTGTTTGTTTCAGCAGACAATACTAAGCGTGCACATTTTCTTTAGGAAAAGACTAAACTGATCTGCTTTTCTTAAAAATCACACCTGTTTCTTTTATACTGATTATGTTGTTAAAGCCTATTTAGAAAATGCTATGTTTTTTCCCTGACTTCTGTGAAATTTGCATATAAAGGGCTAGTTATTGCTAATTTTTGATATAGCTCAGCTTTGCTTATGGCAGTTGACTATAATTTATATTTTATGTATATGAATTGTGGGTTTATATATAAAAGCATTAGGGTTAAATAATCAACATCAAAAACATCCAAGCCAATTCTTAAAAATACACATTTTGCTTTCAGACTTTGGATGGCTTCAAATTTGTTTTGTTGAAAAAATAGTTTTTATACTTTATTTAAAGCATATATTTACATCCAACAAAGCTATATTATATTTGAACATAGCAGGGCAGACTAAGCCAAAATGGTTACTAAAATTATAGGTAGATGATCACAAGTTCTTATGCAAATGACTAGTGAAGAAATAAAGCAAATAGAGTTCTGACTTCTCTAGATAAAAGAGGTAGATGAAAAAAGCAGTTTATATCTTTTGTTCTCAAGATTCATAGTTACACAGCTTCGAATGCCTACATCTGAGCACACATGCAAAATACAGTAAGTCTAGTAGTTATCCATATACTTTATTCACATATGTATAGTCACATTTATTCATTTATAATGAAATTCACATACATAAAATTTTATTCCTGTTATATGCATGTATACATTTTATAAAATGTAACTGCATAACATTTCGTTTAAATTTCACAGGCATTCTGCTATAACAGGCACCCTTTCCCTCTTATAGTGTTTCAAACAACATGTTATGGATATCAATATCCTCGAGAATGACTCTTGGTAATTACAACAGAAATATCTTGGTGAGGCAGTAGAATACTATTCTCCTTAAAATCAGGAAAAATAATATTTGTTCAGAATATGTATACAATATAATTAGTTACATGCTGAAATTTCTCTAAAAGAGGCACATATTTTTGTATCCTAAATTAGCAAGGATCTGAATTAACATTTCCAGTAATTTTAAATATACGTACAGGTAATGTTTGTCTTACATCTGGTCCTTTAACAACAGTTTGAAGTTACAACAGCTCAGAAAGAGCTCTTTCAACTGTGCACTCCACCTCAGGAGTTCCCTTCCATGCATGGAGGGGAGCTACCTACCCTCCTTTACACACTGTAAAGCACTTTTGGCCATCATAAAACATTGCTTCCCTGAAGTCATGTGATTGTGATCTAGGTAGTTGGTAATATGCTGTCACTTATAATTGGTTGCCAAGCTCCTGCAATCATGAGATTGCCATTTACAGTCTTCTCTACTGACTTTTCCAGAAGGGGAAGCTGGCAAGGAAAGATTTCCCCTCCTCTCCATGCATGGGGAGGCAGAAATCCTTCACTGGGCTGCCAAAACGAAGTTTCGAGCTTCAGGATCCATGCTTCATTTTTTCTGGCCAACACAGGAATTCCCTTCTGTGTACATAGAGGCTTGGGGCTGCACTGGGCTGGAGAAACTTAAGTGGGGATCCTGAAGATCAGATTCCATTCATGCACTCCAACCAAAGGAGTTCCCTTCCATGCATGGAGGAGAGCTGCCTACCCTCCTTTGGCAGGCAGCTTTTTTGCTCCATGATCAACTTGATGGCCCATGTGTTTATGTATCAGCCATAACAGGGAGAACTGGGGTTTAATTTGCTGGGTAAATTCATGTGGGCGTCTTGCTTAAAAAGCACTTCACTGAACGACGGAGATTCCAGTCCCAATTGGGGTAATAAGTCAAGGACTATTTGTATAAGTTATAAGTCTCTACTTACAGCAACTTGCCTCATGAGGGGTCCTTGGTGATCTTGCGAGCTTGGTTATTTTCTTGTAAACATTTCATTACCCAAACTAGGTAACATCATCACTGCAAACAACCAAGCTCTCTCATTTCAACCCTGAGCTACAGATATTCTCTTTTATTGGAGCTTGCCTCAGTGTGTTAGGGCACATCTTAAAATGAATGCTGCCTTGAGCAATACACTGACTCCTGGCTGAAATGATACCAGAGTAGGTTGCTCCTTTTGGAGCAACAAAAAATGTTCCTTGGTGGGTTTTTTTACTGCTGTTTTAATGATGTTCTGCATGATATAATTAATTTGTGAAAAGATGTGAAGATGGAGGATAATTGCATAAAGTGAAGTTTCGTTAATGTAATTCAGGATCAGAGTTGGTAAAAGAGTTATATATATTTTGAGATTATTATTTCTATTTATCAGTTTTTGTTTTATTCTTTTTTCTTACCATTCTGAGGTTTGTAAATAACTAATTTTTATTCCTGACTGTGTTCTTTGGAACACAATTCTCTCTGTTCCTCTCTCTTTAGATTACATTTGGTACATATATTCTATATTTTATTTGTAATAATTTTTAATGTAGATATTTTCTCTTTGCCCTTCTGAGATAATATTCCAAACATTTAGTCTCTCTCTCTCTCCCCCCACCTCCCACACACACACCATGACCAAATTGTGACCTTGGCATTCTTTATATGAAATTCAACAAGGAAATTTTATTTGTATCTGCACAATTTTGCTTTGAAAATTGTATAGTTGTTTGTGGTAAAAGTAAAAGGTAAAAGCCTCTGGGATTGTCAATTCATTTTCCTATGTTCAATATAGCCCTTAATCTCACAATCTGCTTTTTCAGAGAGACTGCTGGCCAGAATTTGTTTCAGGGATGTCTAGTTCATCATGAATCCTCACTGGAAGCCAGTAGTACTCCTTAATATCTGAACATGTGTTTTACTGATTCTTCTGCCTCTCTTTAACTACCTTTAGCCAAAGACAAATATGATGGATCTACCCAAAGTTTTATTTATAAAAGTTCTTTCCAAATTTCCATGATTAAAATTAAAATATGATTGCATAAGATATCAAAAAGCTTTAAAAATATAGAATTAAATGGTATTATTACTCTGCAATGAGGGTGGGAGTTTTTAACCTTGGGATAATTTGCACACCCTTACATGCTTCTAGGAATTTTGCATTCTAGATATCTACATCTAGTTGTACTTTTTCCTCCACTGGTTATTTGCAGGAGAAAAATAGTGAGCATTATAAAGAGTGACAAGCACTGCCCACTCTTTCAGGTTTATGTGATTGGAAGGAGGCAAAAGGGAGCTTAGAATGGACATAGCAACATTCTGAGCCATTGGCCAACTCTTTCTGGTAGAGAAATAGTGGGAAGCTTTTTGAATTTGTATTCTCTAGCCCACAGCTGGAGCTAGTTGATTTTTAACTCATCTCTTAATTTTGTTGGCTTGCCATTACTACCATCAAACTGTATCAGTTTTTGAGAACTACTATGGGATGAATAGAGACTGGAGCTCCTTTACATATCTTCCCCAGTATTCTATTGGGTTGGAAGGAATCAAAATCTCTATGTATGTAAATACGCTATACATGATAGCATGCATATTTCTCTATTTATGCAAGGCTAAACATATAGTGGAATCACAAGTGAGCATTTAATTGATTTTTATGAAGTTTATCTGAGTCCTAGTTCAACTTGTCACTTTTTATTTTTCTTATCACACAACTGTTTTTATACAATGCTGTTCTGTTACTCATTTGAGCAATTATTACAGTTTTCCTGCCACCTACCATAATAGCAGTATAAGCTTTTGATATTTGAGCTTTAGAAATCAATCAAATTTTGAAATAGTATAGTGATGTTTTTCAAATGTTTGAATAAATGATAAGCTAAGATAAAAGGCAGACATGAATTCCAGTATGATTTCTTGAATTTTATTTAGGTCATTCAAGCTGAGGTAAACTTTAAAAAACAACAACACCTTAGTATATAGACTAAGCATGTGTGTATGGAGAGAGAGAGGGAGAGAGAGCAAGTTGGTTAGCTAGCTTTGGGCCAAAGCAATAAATAAAAAGATATTTCATCATAGTATTTCATCATAACTGATTTTTCTGTTGACAACTCAATATCCTATGAGAATAAAATGATTACCGTACTATGAATCCAATTGCTAGTAACCATATGCAAAATATTAGCAAGCAACTTTTCTGGATTGTACATATGCATACATTTTGACTGATTAATGTCAATGGATTAATGTCAATGTGCAATATGCAGTTTTCAATTTGAAAAGTCTAATTCGTTTTTCCTTCTCTTGCTTAATAAGATTAACAGATAGTAGGTGACTCAACCTCAGAGTTCTTATTTAATGTATTAACGTTTTTGAAAAATTTGTCTATTTTCAGGAATTGTCTAAAACCAAACCATAGCATTAATTTACAATGTGTAAATGCGCACATATAATAAATACACCAGTACTAAGATATTTAGCTTTTTTAATAGTATGGCTTAAGGGAACATATAACTTTTATGTCTTACATTGCTTAAATGGTCGTTTAAATATATATTTTAATTATTACAAAACTGTTTAATAATTTACTAAACACGAGTATTTGATCAGTGTTTCTGTGAGGGGTTGATTTTGTATCTCCTTGCTCTTCAGTGCATCTCACTCAAGAGCTGCTATCTCAGAGAGGGTAGCAGTTAGCAGATGATACATGTATATCATGCATCTTCATAGCAAACCTTAAAAATACAGTATGTTGTATGAGTCCAACCAATGTCTTTTCCAGTTGTGTTCCTAAGAATTATCTCCACTGTTCACCTTGTACAGTAAAATAGTTTTTCCCCCAGATTTGACTTGCCTTGCCTTGACACATGTATATTTTCTTTGTATTGCAGGTTTTAAGGTGATTTAAGATTTACATCATGCGTGAATATAAACTAGTAGTTCTTGGTTCGGGAGGTGTTGGGAAGTCTGCATTGGTAAGTAGCATTCACCTCCATCTTACTGATTTATAAACATAGGAAATTAATATGTTGCATCCACAGCTCAGGGTGACTAAATGACTTTAGATGACTTCTGTGCATAATATTGTATTCTATTGTGAAATTCAATTTCTAGAATAAAATTGATTTCTAGAAAAAAAAATAAGACAACAGTGATGTAAAGGATATATGGGAATGACCTTGAGAAACAGGAGAAAGATCTGGATAACAGTCAGAAGGCAACTTAGTTCAGAGAAGCCGTGGGGGCATGGAAGATGTCTCAGAAGGGGGAGCCTTTGTAGTGTTTCGGACTACAGTAAAGGCAGTAAAAAGAGATATAGATTCTGAAACTTGCAAGATTCTGTTAATGTGGTCTTACAGTAAAGTTAAAGTTAGTACTTGTGGGTGTGCTTCTTGTTTGGATTACCTTGCAAGTCTGACAGCAAAATGATCTAAAACACTTTTATTCTTACATTTAGCGCTGAAACAATTCAAGTATTGTCAGCAAGGGAGTACAGAAATTCCAAGCAAATGGAAAATTTGAAGGCTTCAGAAGTTCTCTTGTTTAGAACTCTTAAAAGGTTTTTTTTTTCAAACTTGATTTAGATCTTTGACAACACTAGAATGATACTATAAATAAATAGTATTTATACTATACTATTTAGGCTATAAGTATTTTATTCCTGTGCGCATGCATATAGCAGAATCAAGTGAAAGGAGTCTTTTGGTACACATATTCTTTGTCTATAAAACCCTATATTGATCGGAAGTACCTATTTATCTTGCATTTTAAAAATCCAGTCATCTGAGCTACTACAAGCATTTAGTATTTAGTTAGTACTCCATTTTGTTAGTGTTAGTGTAATGCATCAGGCAAGAAACTGGGATATCATGAGTTTTTTTCCCATCTTGGGCACAAAGTCAACTGAGTGACCTTGGATCAATCACACACATACAGCCCTAGGAAGCAGGCAGTGATAAACCACTTCCAAAATTCTGCCAAGAAAAGTACAGGACTATCCAGGCAGTTACTTGAAGTCAAAAAACAACTTGGAGGCATGAACATGAAGAGTGAAACTATAGCATGTAATTTAGAGAACTTTTAAAAAATATCTTCCATAGAGTGAAAGCAAACATAGTGTCTGTGGAGGATGAAAGAAATTACCATATAGACCAGGGATAGGGAACCTTGGCTTTTTCATGACTCATGGACTTCAACTCCCAGAATTCCTAAGACAGTACCTCTTGCCTTAGCTTAGAACCTGAGTCTTAACAGCTTAAAATGGCTGGCTCAGGAATTCTGGGAGTTGAAGTCCCATGAGTCATGAAAGAGCCACGGTTCCCTACCCCTGATATAGACCAATATTAGCTTTGTAAATTTACAGATTACTTTGTTTAAAAAGCAAACAACACAAAGAACTTTGGCTGTTGATCATGGATTATTTTAGGAGTATAAAGTCACCTGTTACATTGTTTAAAATTAGTTTGGAAAGTCACCTTAGTTTGCAAGGTACTGATGATGTCAGTGGAAATCTGGTAGTTATTATGTGTTACAAAATGGGGTTTTAATATTTCACAATGTATACTGTCAGTGAGAATGCCATTCAGTGTTGCAGAAAATAAAAACTGTCTTGCATAGCAATGTAAATTTTGGACTTGGTTGTGGTCATAAGAAGAGTATCTTATGCAGAAATTTAAAATATCCTAGACAAAAGCAACGTGAGTTATATTGTTTATTAGAATGCAGCCAGGGATATACAGGTAGTCCTTCCTTAATGACACTAGCTGGGACCAGAATTTCCATTGCTAAGTTGTAAAGATGATAGGCAAAATATAAATGCACACTTAATGACGACAGCTTTGGTAGTCTTGATGGTGGAACTACATCCACATTATTTTTACGCAAGAATCTCATGCTTCTCCTGCCCTATACAGAAGACTTGGTATGGCCAGCAGCTTCCTCATGAAAAACCAAGCTAGGCTTGCCTTATCAGCAGTGGGAAGAAGATGATAGTGAAAGTTGGTGGAAGGCAAGGTGGCAGAGGTGGAGATGGGCAGGGGGAACAAAAAGTAAAGATGGGAGGAGATAGGTGGGTGAGGGAGTTGAAGCATATTCCTGCAATTGTAAATGAAGGTGGGCTACCTAATCCCCAAATTTTGATCCCATGATTAAGGATACTGTAGTAGCCATAATTTTGAGGACTTGTCGTAAGTACCATTTGTTCAGTGCTGTCATTACTTAAGTCAATGAATAGTCACTAAGAAAGATGTACCTATACATTGGTTAAAGAAGGTCTATATACTTCCATTAAAATGCAAGTTTTTGAGATGTAAAAAAGTCAGACCAAGTTAAATCACTTCAGATTTTTTTCAACTTTTAATATAGCATATAAACTGTACAATTTAGTTAAAAAACAAAATCTTTTAGAAATAATAAAAAATAAACAATAACGTGGTTGTCTAAGGGTGCCTGCACATAGACTAATGATTTGTAGAAGTACCTTTTGATTCTATGACAGCATTCAGTTTTTCAGCGTAGTACATCTTGCCTTGAGAATATTTTCCTTGCAAAAGCACTGTCAGATTGCAAGGACATTTCCTGTGCACAGCTCTCTTCAGGTCACCCACAAATTTTCAGTTGGATTCCGGTCCTGTCACTGGCTGGCCCATTACAAAACTGATCTTCTGATGAAGCCATTTTGTTGTTGTTATTGATTTGGAGGTATACTTTGGGCCATCGTGTTGAAAGGTGAAATTCCTCTTCACCATTTTAGTAGAAGTCTGAAGGTTTTGTGTCACAATTCACTGATATTTGACACTGTTCATAATTCCCTTCACCTCCACTAAAGCCTCAGTTCCATCAGAAGAAAAGCAGACCCAAAGCATAATGCTGCCACTACCTTACTTCCATGTGTTATACTTTTGGTGATGCGTAGTCTTGTTTTTGCAGCAAACATACTTTTTGCAATTAATCTTCAACCTTGGTCTCATCAAACTACTGTATAACACACTTTCCCACCTTGTTTTGTTAGACTTGATGTAGGTTTTGTAAAATGTAGCCCGGCTTGGATATTTTTCTTTGTAAGAAAAGACTTCCATCTTGCCACTCTATCCCACAGCCCAGACATATGAAGAATACAGAAGATTGTTGTCACATGTAGTCAGTGGTGGTATTGAAATAATTTAACAACTGGTACTCTTCCCGAATGACCATTTTGCAGGTGTATTTGTGTGTGTTCAGGTTTCCCTACCCTGCACAACATGCATTGCAAAGCCAGGTGCTTGAAAAGAGTTCCCAGAGAAAATGCAGCACGGCAGACCCTCATGGGGGTCCTGGGAAACCCTGCATGGATGCCCCTCCCAAGTGTCCTGCTCACTCAGCATGCCCAGTTCCTCTTCCTAGACTTCATCTTGACCCTCTGGCTGATGCCCACCAGTGGCTGCACTGGCATGGACCTTGGCTCCCATCCTCTATAGCTGGCCAGGGCTGGCTCATCTGGAAGGGTGCCGTGGGCAGGATGCAGGGGAGACGCTCCAGAGTGGCTCCAAATTACGTGGTGAGGGAGCTCGGCAGGGTGGGTTGTGCTTGCTGCTCCGCTGGGGTGGGGGGTCCGGTTGATGCTCCAGAGATCTCCAAAGGGGTAGTGGGAAGGGCTTCAGGCCACCTGGCTGGCTTCCTTGCTCAAGTGTTTATGGAGCAAAGCAGTGAGATCCGCCTGCAGGTAGTTGCAGATGTGGCACAGGCAAGAAGGGGGAGGCAGGAGTTCAGCAAAGTGCATTTCCTTCTCTCCCCCTCCACATAAGAAGGAAAGCAGGGCCAGCCCCTCTTTGCCGCTTTTGGGAGGGGTTGAGGATTACTATCCTTGCCTGGGGTGCCCCTGTCCCCCCAGGCGTTCCCCTCCCCTGCCAGTTTTGCCCCAGATGGCGGTTTCCATTGCCCACAATCCGGCTCAGTACGGGCAGGGAGGAAGAAGCACTGCACAGCTATCTCCTCTTAGCCTGGCTTCCCTCACCCCTACTGCTGCCTGAGGGCCGCTGCCTCTGTGCTCTGCTAGCTTTCGGGGCCCGACTGGGACAAGCAGTTCCTGGAGCCGTGCTCAGAGTTAGCTGCAGGGCTGCTGCTTTCTAGGAGAGAAAGAGCTCGGCCTTTGTGGAGGTGGCATTACCCACCATGCAACCTGGCTTGAATCCCTCCACTGGTAATTTGGGAGGGTTTTTTTCTGCCTGGAAAGAAGTTGAATGAAAGTCAGACATGTTCTGGAAAACACAGATTTATCATAACCGGTTTGCCAAACTCAACAAAAAGGTGTGAATCGGCTAAGTCCTACTGCTGCATGTAATATAGAACCAGTATTTGCCAGAAATTCCTACAACTCCTTTAATGTTGATGTATGCCTCTTGGCAACCTCTCAGACCAGTTTTCTTGTTTTTAGAGAGACACCAGTTCTTGATAATGTGATAATGACAGCGTTGTGCCATATTTTCTCCACTTGTTGATGACTGTCTTCATTGTGTTCCATGATATATCCAATGCCTTGGAAATTTTGTGTAACCTTTTCCTGACTGATACCTTCCAACAATGAGATCTCCTTGATGTTTTGTACGTTCTTTGCAGATCATGGCTTTTGCTGCAAATGTCAGAAAAAATTTACTACAACACCTGAATGTTATATGGGCTTGATTGGAGTCACTTTAATTGATGGCAAATAAGTACTGACTACTATTTAACATCAGTTTGAATCTAATTGGTTAATTCTCTGTTGCTGTAGAGAGACAATCCAGAAGAATGAGTAGTATCTCTACTTTTCCTAAGTCTATGGCTGAGTGCTGGGAAGCTTAAAAGGCACGCCCCTTCTGCCTTGTTCCCCAGCTTCTTCTCAGCCATTCACTCAAGGTTGAGTCAGAGGTTCTTCTCCATCTTCTGGATTGTCTCTTGCAGCAATAGTGAGTATAATCAAGGAAAAAGACAAAGATCCAGGAGATATCTCTCAGCCAGGGCTCGTTGGACCATCCAGAGCCCCAGTGGTTGCAGTTAACCGTCTGGAGATTGAGTGGTGCAACCTAGCGCAGTCTCACTTTCCGTGCAACATCATCGAGACGATTCAGGCTTCTCGCAGACAATCCACTAACCAAATTTACGAAGCCACCTGGAAGACATTTTTGGAATGGTGCGCCACCAAGAGTTTAGACCCATCTATGGCATCACTGCCTATGGTACTCGATTTTCTACAATGGGGACTGGATAGGGGACTAGCCCCCAATACCCTTCATAAACAGGTGGCAGGTCTCTTGTCAGCTCTGGACAGTGGCTACCCAGGTTCTATCGCACAACATCCTATAGTACGTAAATTCTTACGGGGAACAAAGAATCTGAGGCTTCCGGTGCTGCACCGGTACCCATTCTGGGAATTGCCACTTGTTTTACAGGCCTTCACTGAGCAACCATTCAAGCCACTCCAGAAGACATCTTTGAGACTCCTGTCTTTCAAGGTCAGTTTCTTGATTGCAGTTGCTTCTACACTACTTATCTCAGAGCTCTCAGCTCTATCCATACGCCAGGACCTCTGCATCTTCTATTCCGACAGGGTTGTACTCCGTCTGGACCCGGCATTCATTCCTAAAGTTAACTGTTCCATAGGGCACAAGAGATTGTATTACCAGATTTCTGCCCCTGACTGTCCCATGCCTTGGAACACGATTGGCACACACTCGATGTCCGGAGATCACTACAAACTTACCTTAGGAGGACTGAACCTATTCGAAAGATGGAGGCTCTCTTTGTCTCATTCCAACCAACTAGCATTGGAACATGAGTGTCTTCCATTACGATCAGACAGTGGTTGAGGTCACGCATTTCTACAGCCTACGAGTTGAAATATCATCCAACACCTGACCGTATTACAGCGCACTCAACCAGGAGTGCGGCTACTTCAGCGGCCTGGGTCACACAAGCCTCCATTGATGAGATTTGCTGAGCAGCGACGTGGGCTTCCCCATCACCCTTTATTCGTCATTATCGTTTGGACACTTCGGCCGATGCAGCATTTGGACGTCGCATGCTGCAGCAGGTCCACTCTGAACAGTAAAGCCAGGACCAGAGTAACACCCTCTCTTCTGGACAGACAACTTTGGTATGTCCCATTCTTCTGGATTGTCTCTCTACAGCAGTGGTGGCGAACCTTTTAGTTACCGAGTGCCGAAAAGTGCATGTATTGCGCAAGCCATCCACACTTGCATGTGGCTCCTCCATGTGTGCTGCATGTGCAACCGCACCATCTGCACATGCATACAGCTTTTGCACATGCAATGCACACATACTGCACGCAGGCACTCACGCACACATGAGCAATCATGTGTGCATACATAGGAAGCTCAAAAGACCAGCTGGATTTCCTGCTGTGATCGTGCGCATGCACAGCGGACGCCCAAAGACCAGCTGGGTCTCTGCAATCGTGCATGCATGCATGTGCAATCGCATGTGCATGCTCAGCTGGAGATAAGTTGGCTGACAGCTTGTGTGCCCAGCAAGATGGCTCTGCGTGCCACAGGTTTGCCATCACGGCTCTACAGCAACGGAGAAGTGGCATTGGTCTTACCTGATACGCTCCTTCTCGTTGTGAAGATAGACAATCCAGTCCTGCCCGATAAGATTGGCGGGTCCTGGGCTGGGATTGGGCAATTGCACAGGAGAAGAACTTTATCTCTTGAGTCTTCATAGAAGCTGGGGAGCAAGCAGAAGGGGCGTGCTTTTTAAGCTTCCCAGCACTCAGCCATAGACTTAGGAAAGGCAGAGGTACTACCCATTCTTCTGGATTGTCTCTCTTCACAATGAGAAGGAGCTTATTAGGTAAGACCAACGCCCCTTCTAAACAGAGCACACAAGGATGTGCACACATATGCAATCACGTTACTGTATGTTTTGATTCTTAGTTTAACCCCTAAAAGAATTGTTTATTTTTTCAATTGCATTGAATAGCTTATATGTTATATAAAAGATGGAAAAAAGTTCAGAAAAATGATTTATCTTAGTCTAATTTTTTTACATCTCAAAAACCTGGCATTTTTACAGGGGCGTATAGATCTTCTATAGCTACTATATAGGAACTCCTTGGTTAATGACCATTCATTGACTGAAGTTATGACAGTATTGAATAGATGGGGGCTTTAACAGGGGGTATAGACTTTTTATATCCATATGTCAAAAATACTGTAGTCGTAGAGAACAATTGTAAAAGTGATTGTACAAACAACTGCAATAATGGAAATTCACTGACCTATGTGTATGGGGTAGAACCATAAATAACATAACTGAAATTCTGAATTTTCTTTTCACCTACTTAAATATTAACATTTGCTTAGGTTTTCTTCCTTTCCTTTTTTTTACAATGCTTGAATAAAGAATATGGCTTTGGTTTCAGTATCTTTTTGAATATGTTAATTTTATAATTTGTAGGTGTGTCTAATTTGTAGGTATGTGAACTTTGGCATTGCCTGAATTTTAAATAGAAATATGATTATAATAAAGATGATTTTAGCAGAACAAATTATTTAAAACTGAGGAGTCCTTTGAAGCATTGCTTATAATTCAGTATGAGTTTAAATTAGTAACCCTGTGTTCTATGTCAACTGCTTAAAACAACTAACAGTAACTTAGGGCTTTATTTGTCCAGAACTTTTTATGAACTTTCCAGTCTTCAGGGTATTGTTAAATAAATTTCAAATAAACTCTTATGCATCTGTGTACACATTGCCTTTTATTGTAGACTGTACAGTTCGTTCAAGGAATATTTGTTGAAAAATATGATCCAACGATAGAAGATTCTTACAGAAAGGTATGTGCGTTTTTTAAATTATAAATTTACTTAGTACTTAATATTAAGAAAAATAGTCTTAGTACTTAAAAGAAGTAATCATGATGGAATAATAAAGAGGCATAAGGAGTTCAAAGGCTATTGATCAAAAGAATCATATGCAAAGAAATGGGAGTTTAAAAAAATCTAGGAAATTGCTATTAGAAATTTATAATGCTGAACAAAGTAGAAGAAAAGAGAAGAATAAGACAACCTGCAACAAGGTGAATGGACTTGATTACAGTAGCAATCATTTTGCTATATTACATAAACATTTACACTTTAACAGTTTGCCAACGTCTTTGAACATGACGAGCAAACCTCCATGCATTGTGGATATATTTAATAAAGACAAGAAACTATTTATGCTTCAATAAAAATTGTCTTCTGTTCTTTTGACAGCAAGTTGAAGTAGATGCACAACAATGTATGCTTGAAATCCTAGACACGGCGGGAACGGTATGTAAAAGCTACTGTACAACTTTGTGAAATAAAATGGGAGACTTTCATAATAAGGTTTTGCCAATTTTTCTAATTTCAGATAGCATGTAACTTAAGAAAAAATAAATTATTTTTATCCCTGTTATTTGGTTAGAAGCATACAAACAACATTCTTGGAAAATAAGACTAATTTCAAAAGAAAGGAGAAAATGAGAGGTGTAAATTATAACCAATTACTTTTTCAGTTTAGAAAGGTGATTGGATTGACATTTAAAATTTCAAATGCACTAGTATTTTGATATTTGGTACCCATTTAAAAAGAGTTCAGATAGTACATACAATGTTAGCATGTGACTAGTATTCTTTTCCCTCTTTTAATTAGTCAAGTTTCCCAGAACTGGTCCTAGGGATTGGTGAAATCCTTGGTACACTGTGGCAACAGCTTAATATATTATTTTTATATTCCTTGGTACACATAAGTATCCAGAAATATAAGGCAAATCCCAGCCAGAGGTGGGATTTGCTGGTTTGCCAGACTGCGCAGAATCTTAACAACTGGTTTGCCCGAACCTGTGCAAACCAGCTGAAGCCCACCTCTGGCTGGGGCTTCGTAAGGTGACTGCAGGTTTGCACCATGCTCCTGGAGTGATTGCCTTTCATGCTGCAGGCCTAGGGCTTCCTAGAATGGCTATGCTTTACATTGCAGTGATGACAGACATAATCCCAGGACACTGTAGTCATAAATATGAATCAGTTGCCAAGCGTGCAAATTTTTATCATGGGAAGGTACAATGTATATAAGTGTGAAAAATAGTCATGTTACCTTTTCAGTTGTAACTTTGAACAGTCAGTAAATGAATGGTTATAAATCAAGGATTACCTGTAAATAGTATCTGTATTTGAACAATAGTTGCTTATGTTTATAATGTTGATATAAAAGAAAAATACTCATAACAAATCAGTTTGATTTTCTAAATAAGCCAGCTTTGAATTCTCCATTTTGCTTTGTATTACAGGAACAGTTTACAGCAATGAGAGACCTCTACATGAAAAATGGTCAAGGATTTGCTTTAGTTTATTCCATCACAGCACAATCCACATTTAATGATTTGCAGGATCTACGAGAACAAATTCTTCGAGTGAAAGACACTGACGATGTAGGTAACATTTTTTTCCTTTTGCATGAAGAGGGATTTAAAGAATGTATCAAGTAGTTCCCTGTTTTTTCTGCTACCGATCACGTTGTTGATTTCTCCCAGTAGTGGATTTCTTTACTTTTTCTTGTTTTATATATGTGGAAAGAAACTTTTAAAACTATCTTTGGCATTTGTTGCAAGTCTTAGTTCATTCTGAACCTTAATTTTTCTAATTTCTTGCGGATTCAGGCTATTAGCTGGTATTCTATTTTATGTCTTATTTATAAGACATACATCTTATAGATTACAGTAATCTTAGCTGACTCACAACATGATCAATAAAACATTGTGCCATTATAACTGATAAGCCATTCTCCCTACTCACTAGTTAATCCTCATCTAACCTAATGCTTGGGGAACAATGAGGTCTTCAAGGCATTCTAGAAAATTAAAAGTGTAGTGCTCCCCTCCAGTTCTTGAATGGGAGGTTGATTGAAAGTAGGGGCAGCTATAGGAAATATACATCTTAGAGATTCCACCAAATAACAGAATATCAGGGAAGAGACCAGAGCATTCTCACCCTATCTACTTGTTGGAGTGGGTATCCTCAGGGAGAGGCAGTTCTTCAATTAAAATGATCTTGTGCTTTGTGATGCTTTAAGGATGCACCTTAAGTTGTACCCAGAAAGCAATTAGAAGTCAGTACAGCTTGCACATCAGTGGTGTAACATAGATAAACACTGGGACACTCAAAACAGCTCACTGCTACCTGTTTCAGTTTGCAGGTAGCCTTCAACTCTTGTGTCAGCAGATTACCAAAATTATGTGCTTTATTAAAACCTTCTCCATATAACAATTAGGATTCTTTGCAGAAAGAAATTACGAATGTTTTGAAAATTACATTGCATCAGAAAGTTCAAATGAATCTTAAAATGACTAAAATAGCCTAGAATATACATAAAAATGAAATAATTGTAGCAAATTGCATTTTTCTATAATACCATTTATTGAACAAATGCATCTGTTTATCTGGAAACATTAATTATCACAAGAACAGAAAACAAAATCTAAAACTTGAAAACTACAATGGAAAGTTCTATAATATCTTTGGCTTGAAGTAGGTACTGTACCTTATATGCATGCATAAACACATATCCATATGCAAAACACAGAAAGTGAGTAAGAAATAGCAAGAAATTAAAAGCATCAAATAAGAAAAGGAAATATTTATTTTAATTCATTCAAATATTTCACTTCAATTTTCTATCCTTGCTTCCAGCACGAACATTTATCACTTCATAATTTTTCTTTTGTTCTTTATACTTTTAATCTATTTTGAGAATCTCATCCACTCCCATCAATGTTTTTGGGAATTCCTTTACAATCCCTTCACAATCATCCTGGAATTGTGCTTGTAGTTCTGAGACCCTTGTATGTATGCTTATTTTTCTACATCTGATTGCATGCACAAAATGGTTGCTGAATAAATTTGGGCTTACATAAACTAACTTGCACAACATATGTTTGTTTGTTTTGAGATTCTGTTGTTACCCATTCTGTCTGAATAGACCAACTCAACTTCCTCCTTATGTACTAGTTACTCACTTTTTTGTTCAGGTCCCATCCAGCTTCATTCATTCTTGACTCTTGTTTATACCCTCCTTTCAACTCATGGTTTCCCACCATTTTTAAATAAGAAATTGTTTTAAATTTCTCACGATTTGGTTAATCAAATTTTAATTTCTTTCCCTGTTAAGATCCAAATATGTCAAAATACCTTAAATTGCTTGAAATGTCAAAAAATTCCTATTGCAGTAAACACAAATTTGCCAGGAGGTAATACATAATAACAAATTGAGCTCACAATAGGATATATTCACTCATATTCTTTTAATTGCTACAGTTCATAAATATGTCCAATAACGTACCATATTTTTGGTGTATAAGACGCACTCCTCCCCCCAAAGTGAGTGAAAATGTCTGTGTGTCTTATACAGTGAATGTTGCTGAAGCCACGCCTACCCGCTGACCATTTTTTAGGACTTTTTGGCCCATTTTGGGACTTTTTTTTTAAAAAAAAGAGGGCCAAAAAAGTCCCATAAATGGGACGAACCCCCCACCCCCACCCCCCCGGCGAAAATGGGCTGAAAAAAGCTCCAAAAACGGGCAGAAAAAAGCCTGAAAATGGGCCGGGAAAAGCCTCGAAAACCAGCTGGAAAAAGGCCTGAAAATGGGGCGCACGGAGGCCAAAAAACCTTTTTGTTGTTGTTTTCCTCTTCTAAATCTGGATGTGTCTTATACTCAGGTGCGATTTATACGCCAAAAAATACGGTACATTAAAATCAAGAAAATTAAAAATACAATTTTCTTATGAAAACTTTTCAACAAAAGAAAACTAAAAAAAACCTTAAGAGATAAGATAACTTTTGTCATTTTTTTACTGAGCATCACTCATGAACCTAACATCTATATTTTTTACTGTTTAATTCTCAAATAATTTATTTTTAAAATGCATTTAATTGCTTTTCTTATAATGCCCAATTTCTAATAGCTATTCAGTAAATCAAGTATTTTATATACAATGTTTTGCCATTTTAGGTTCCAATGATTCTGGTTGGCAATAAGTGCGACTTGGAAGATGAACGAGTTGTGGGAAAAGAACAAGGACAAAATTTAGCAAGGCAGTGGAACAATTGTGCATTTTTAGAATCTTCTGCAAAATCAAAGATAAATGTTAATGAGGTAAAGAGAATAATGTATTTATAATGCTTTTGTTTGTCCAAGGGCCACTTCTTCATCATTAATAGTATTTGTAAATGTTAATGATTGTATATTCCTTTCTAATTTAAAATGTAAGATATTTTTGTTCAAAATGATGGTTAATTCAGTGAGCCATGTTAATCATTAATTTTAGTAGTACTTAGGTGAAGACTGGAAATTCTGATTAAACAGCGCGATGAAGTTTTGTGTTTTCCACTCAGTAAGATGCACTTTTTTATCTCCTAAAGCAAATGTCTATGCATCTTATGGAGCGAATATTGCTGAAGCCCTATTCACCTGCTGGCCATTTTTGGCCTCTGTGCAGCCCGCTTTTGGCCACTCTTATGCCCATTTTCGACCTGTTTTCAGCCTCCACGCGTTAAGGCGTACAGAGGACAAAAATGGGATGCACGGAGAACAAAAACCAGAGTGTGTCTTATGGTCAGGTGCATCTTATAGAGCAGGGGTCCTCAAACTTTTTAAACAGGGGGCCAGTTCACGGTCCCTCAGACTGTTGGAGGGCCGGACTATAGTTAAA
>JAEANM010005941.1:0-19061 GCA_017656035.1 Myanophis thanlyinensis
TGTGACCTCCCGTCTGGATTACGCCAATGCTCTCTACATGGGGCTCCCCTTGAAGAGCATCCGGAGGCTGCAGTTGAAAGATCATACTGGATCACTTTCCACAATTTTCATTGAACACTTTTTGTTTGTTTGCTTGTTGGTTTATTTTATTTCAATAAATAAACCAACAAGCAAGCAAACAAACAAATATCCTTAAAATACGTCAAGAGGACTAAATGACTTTATATCATTTAAAGAAAGATAAAATTGATTTATTTCTGGTTGAATTTCAATCTTACAGAGGTCTTTCTGTGTTTCAAAATTTGTAGGAGTTTTGGCAGAAACTGAACCGTTTCCCATTTCATGATCTTACAGGGGACTGTATTTTTAAGGATGTACCAATTTTGTGGAGGCTTCCAAAGGATCCCAATGTCATTTGTTTCCAGAATAGCATGAGCTGCCTCTGAAGAAAGCTGAGCCTCATATTTTAGCTAGGTACTTCTCTCAGAAATGACAGAAGAAGGGAAAAAAGGACCCAAGCTCTACCCATTCACATAGAATTTTCTATGTTTTTTAATGAAGATTCCTACCAGTTCACAAGTACTATGGGGGTAGGGGCAAACCTTCTTCTCATTCAGTAAATATGGTATCTTTAGACTAGTAAAAAATAACTCTCTCTAATACCCTGGTCACCTCCAGAACGGTTTACTGTAAAGCACTCTGGGCCTGGCTTGAAGAACATCTGAGAGTTTCATTGGTGCAGAATGTAGCTCAGTGGAGAATTACATGTGCCTCTAAGATGGCATATTACATCTCTGTTCTATGAGCTACATTGGTTGCCAGTTTGCTTCTAAGTGCAATTCAAGATACAGGTTTTGATCTTTAAAGCTCTACATGGCATGTGACCAGGTTATTTGAGGAAGTGTCTCTTTCCTAGTTATATCTATCCATCCCATCAGATTCACCGAAAGAGGTATGCTTTGGGTCCTTTCTATAAAGGCATTTGATCTAAAAGGACCCAAAAGCTGCCCCTTTTTTCCTGTAGCCCCACTGTCTGGAACATCATTCCTTTGGAAAGCCTTGAAAACATGGTTTCTCCATCAACCCTGGGGATCCCATGGCAAGCCTGCAAAGTGGTTGAACAGAGCTAAATGCTGATTGGTTGAGGCTAATAGTATCTTGTTCTTTTACAGTTTATTCCTTTATGTTTTTATTTTTGTTGTTATTTTGTTTTTTAATATTGTGTTGTGGCTTTAATTATTATTTTGCTTGTAAGTCTCAAGAATAATTTTTGTGTTAATGCCATTTTGTCTGCTTTGCTTTATGAATACCTACTGTAGTTCAGGATCTGACAATACCATTCAGTATCATGATGGTATCAGTCAAAACATCAATACCTACAAAGATGCAAGGAAGATAAACATATTACTTATTTAGAGATAAATACAAAGTATAACTAAAGTTTTCCTGGCTCTACCAGGAAACAGAAATAGCTGATTAGCAATAGTGATTTTTCCATTATTTATAAATAATTGCTTAGGCCCAAGTAACTTCAAGTTGGGTCTTGCAATACCAGTGTTTCTTATAGCAGTTTTAATGTCGGAAAATGTTTCAGAACATTTTAATTGAAACACATGGATGTGTTTATTACATTCACAACTTAACTATAGAGAAACTCTCTATGTCAATTTTACTGTGTTGATAGCCTCAAATATGGTACCCAGCAATCATAATTATTAAATAAATTAATAAAATACCTGTACCTAATTTTTAAATAAGCCATTCCCAATTTATGGGAAGTTATGTTAACATGCAAGCACTTTTTTCTACTTTTTACAAGAAGTATAATATTTCTGAAGATTTTGCTACAAAAGTATTCAGCTATCATCTATTGGACTTTACAATACCTATGAATGCAGTAGTCTACTGACATTCTTTGCAACATTGAGCACATTAACAATACTGTAAATGAGAACTCTCAGCTAGCAGCCCTGACTGTATGTGAGACAGCATGGAATGAACTGAAGATGTCACCATGGCATTGTCACCATTATACAGTGATTAATGCCTTCTATGCATGGTTAATATGCAACATTACTGGGAGCAGCAAGGTAATTTTAGAAAGTAATAGTTGGTAAGCAGCATTTTGTTCAGGACTTGTCATATATCAGCTAGTCACTGGCATATCAGCTTTTCTTTCAATAACTGTGCTTTTCATATTGCTGCTTGGACAATGAAATCAGCAATGACATTATTATTCTACAATTTTCTATATAGCTACAAGATAAGCTACCTCTCTCAAAAACAATTTATACTATTTGACCTTCAGATATCAAAAATAAGCCTATCATGCTTACACAATGGTATTCACAGCAATAATAAAGAAAGGGTAGTAGGCTATGTCTGTCTATCTGTCTCTCTGTGTGTGTGTGTGTGTGCGCATGTAGAAATGAGAAAGAAAAGTATAAAAAGATTCTGAGGCATTGTGAGACTGTAGTGCTTTTCCAGTGTTATGATTTCCCATAATTTCACATTCACAAGCACTTAAAAAGGAAACAGCTGTTGCATAGGTGTGGAATCCAAAAATTAAAATCTGGTAACAAATTAAGCATTAAGCTTTTTTAATTCTGATTAGTATAAGTATGGTTTATAGCACTAACAACAGCATGTAGTTTTACCTACACAGAATAGGTCACAGTTATGGGAAAATCACTTCCTATCTGACTACCCAACATTTTAAATTTCTCTTATTTTTGTTTGTGAAATAGGTCACTGGATAATAGGAACAGTGGGATTTGTTGATTTAAATTCATTTTATCTTGCTTCTGCATTAATTTGACATTTTTGAAGTGTGTGCACAAAGTTCAGATGAATTTCACCAACGTTCTTCTTAATTTGTATTGTTTTACACAAAATGCACAGTATGGCAAAATGTCTTTCTTAACATTTTACATATTTCCTGAACTATTATGAATATTTATTAAATGTACAGTATTACAAATTTTGAATATCTTTGAATTAACATAACTGGTTAATATGCAGTCCGAAAGGACAAGTTTTGTAGATATGTATTAGAATCTAAACAATGCAATTTTTTTTCTTACTCTACCTATTACTATTTATATTGCCGTATAGATGATCTTGAAAGCACAACAAAGGAACCTCTTCTTTACAAAAGGCCTTGTTCTTCTGCTGTAAATTAAGTAATCTTTTTAAACAATGAAAAAATACCATGTATAGTTTAAAGTAAATGAAACATTTATCATCTCCTCTTAAGTTTTTTTCCAAAGAATCCTGGCTTGGATCTACTCTGAACCGCCCTAATCTATTCTTCCCACTTTCTCTGGCAAAATTCTTTTTAATCATTCTGCCCCCCGTGGATTCAAAGTTGTCTCTGTCACTTAAGTCTGTTTTATCCTAACTAATCAAGTTTCTGACACTGAATCATTTAATTGGTTTAGGACTTCTGCTTGGCTTTTATCATAATTTCTATATAATATTGGTTTTCCCCAATGCACAACTCAGTCCAAACATAATCCAGAAAAACCTATTTATTGTTCAACATTTAAATAGATAAATTATTAAAAGTGAAAGATTATAAATTTGGTCTGATAAGTGGACAAGTTCTTCATAAATTTATTAGAATCTCTTACTTTCAAGAAAATTACATTTTTTCACACTGATCATAAAAACCACCATCTATTTCCCATGGGAAGAAATACAATTAGACTCTTTTTCTGGATATAAAGCAGTTGGTCCTACATGGAGCAGATTCTTAATATTTTATATGCAAATTATGTGGAACGAATTACCTTTATCCATGTGAACTATGAGAAGTTTACTTGAAAATCCTAGTTTGTATATGTTGTCAGAGTCATAAGCTCATTGAAAAATTGCAATAGACCATACTAGAATCCACTGTAGTATTTAAAACACCTTAAAGCTTCTGTTTTCTTCAATATTATTAAATGTCTTTTAGGCACAAAAGGCAATTTAACAATGTATTCTGCTCTCCAGGGATACTTAATTAATTTTTTGTTTGCTTTACCTACATAGGGTAGCATCCTGCCTTCTTATCTTTTAGACATAATGTTGAAGAAAACAAGTCCTTGAAGGCCCTGAGAATAATGGTTTTATTCTCAGAAAGCCATGATCTTTCTTAATGGATTGGAACATTATCTATCTTCTTTGACAATACTGTAATATTTGGTACTCAGAGAAAATGCAGTATTATTTGATCCTCCAGTAACAGAAATGTCTAATTTATTATATCTTCATAAAAGAGAATATAATCAGAATATTATAAATTATAACCAGAAAATATAACCACATTCAGAAAGAGGAGTTTCTATATTTTACATCAGATTTTTCATTCAAATTTCATTCAAATACAATATTGAGAATAAATGAGCCGAAAAGTCCAAGAAGCTTTCAAAATACCACCACCACCAAGAAACAACAATAGAATCCATATTTTAAAATGAGTAAATTTGAGGAATAAGAAGCTGAGAAAAAGAAAGCTACTGATCAGCCTTTTTTTTTTTTTTTACTTTTAATGACATTTGAATAATGCTGACAATTCAGCCCACATTCTGATCATTAATAACTGTAGTCAAATTAGGAACAGAGAACATCTTCTTTGAAGAATAAGTAATTGCTCCTATTATTTTTACATCCTCATTATTTTTACAAAAGGGTTATGTTTTCCTGTAACTTGCACCTCCTACTCTAAGAAGGGAAAATATGGTTTCAATGCGCTTTATAAAGTCAGAGCTGATAACATAACAAGTATGAATAAACAATTACAACAGAAATAGAAAAAGTTAAAACATAGAGAAAAAATAATATGCAATCTTGGACATAGTTTAGGAGAACACTGTATATCCAGTGTTACAACAAGTGACTGCAATTTCACTAATTATGAAGGAAGCCAACTGCCAATATATTTATCTTCAAGATTAACAGGAAAGTCTATTTCAAGTTTGTCTCATTATTTAATATTTTTACATTAATCGGATTTTAATCCTGTTTTATTGGATTAATTTTATATTCCTGATTACTCACATTTGAAGCACATAACAATGATTATGTCAACTCATACTTGGCCCATTAGTACACTAAACATAATACTACTATCAAAAAGGAAAAAGCAGATGACTATTGATGGATTCTCCTGAACTGATTTGTAAAGGAGAAAACCATGAATGTTTTGACATGCATTGAAAAGTGTTATCTATTGACACACCACAGATTTAGTAAGGAATGAAAGTACAATCAGCCCAATACTATTCTGCTCAATGCCATATGCCTAATCAACTACAGTATGAGACAAGCAGTGATGGAGATTTATGACCAGATCACATGAAATTGCTGATTAAGACTACTCTAAGGTTACTCTCTTATTCAGAATTATAATCCAAATAGCACAAGAGATGCCACCATGAAATTGTAGAAATGGAATCATCTAAATAAGAGTATCAAATGTACTGTTATAATTAATATGCTGTCAGTAATAGACCCATTGCAAGCAAAACTCTGAGATAGGTAGATTCCTCAAAGAATAGCTTTATTGGATATGTCATACTGGCACAGATCTGGTTAAACCTGACTCTGAAGATTACTGCGGTTTTCACCAAATCAAAAGTAAAAGTTTTTCACTTTCTTAAAACCATCAGTCACATGGCCCAATCACAGCTCTGTCTGGTTGCCTTGGTAACACCACTCCTCCTTTCTCTGACCTTGGTTCCTTTGGCTACAATGTCCCAATTGTTTCAAATCCCCTGTCCATATCTCTCAGCTCCAGTGTGGAACACTAAAGCTCCAAGATTGCTTCGGTCAGGTCAGCTTCAGGGTTGACATATGCATTTAATAAATAAATATATTTTGTTATACACAATCCAGAGTCATTTGCTCATGAGATGGGTGGCTCTATAAAATAAAACTGTGTGTGTGTGCGCGCGCGCGTTCACATGTAGCTAATCTCACACAAAATATTTGAAATTGGTATGCTTGTGCCCTAGTATAAAGAAATAATATATAGTAACAATGAGTGGGAAATATGAAAGATGACATAAGGCCTGTAATACAAACCATTGTTTCTTTTCTAGAAAAGAGAATGAAAGCAAAAGAAAATCTATGACATTTCAAAACTAAAAGGAATTCCCTGAAATCTCAGAAATTGGGGATTGATTGATTGATTGAGTTATTTATTTATTTATTTATTTATTTATTTTATATACCACCCCCTCTCCCAAAGGGACTCGGGGCGATGTACAGCCATTAAATATGCAATATTGCCATCCTTATTTGACACTGCAAAATGTGTTAAGTAAAATTTATGCTTCCACTGAGGACATGAGATATTCCTGTAAACTTTTTTAGAGGGACTAGAGATAGCAGGGTAGATAAGAGAAGCTTTGCTGGAATCAGATAACAAGTTGTAACCAAAATAATTGGAACTTCCTGTTGCAAGGGATTGTCAAAGAAGGAGCCAATGTAGAATCAAAGATATCTGAGAAAGACACTGCTCAATTCAATTTGCCTTTGGCCAGAATGCAACTACTATTGACATAAGCAACAAAGTCTAAAATGGAAAGTAAATAGAAAACCTAAAGAAAAAAAATATGGATGTATGACAGGCGTAAGAATTATAATCTTATGATGTACAGTGGGTACCAACTGTTTAGGAACTAGCTCGCCACTTGCTGCCCCTGCATCACTAGCTGCAAACAAATGAGTGATGAGCTAAACATAACGGATCAGCATTGATTTCACCTGGTTCACAACATTCCAGAAAATGTAATCATTGGCTTTCACAGATATAGAAACTGGCTACAGTACACCACTAAAAGTGATAGGGTATCAATTAGCTTTAAATATCATTGTAGGTCATTATGCCTAATGAGGAAAATTGAATAGAGAGCACTGGAGAAGATGACTAGGCTAAGTTTGAGGGAAAGATCAAGTTTGTCATCAATTTGGAGTCACATCCACAAGAGATCTAAGTCCAGCCCTCCTCAAATTCTGTTGACTCTTATCCAATTTGCTTTACCATTAGTATTAGTTCAGATTCCTGTAGAGAGCTAGTATGGAATAAACTTGTGGTCATTTGAGCAACTTTGGTTCCTGGCTTTTGCACCTGACAATCGCATTGTATAGTAAAATATTCTACCAAAATTAAACTAAATTAAATGAATAAAAGGTCTGAATGAATAAAAGTTCTAAACAACATTTAGAAGTGGGAATAAAGTTATGTTTTCATTTCTGCAATATGCTTAATTGAATGTGAAACATAAATAGTCATTAATGCACTCACTAAGGCATATCACATTGTATAAAATTGGAATGTCATTACAAATTTTGCTTTTTTTTAAAGGAACTATTGAGTTCAGTTAACATATTTATAGAAAGCAGTTGGGTAGTGATAAAAGTGGAAATAGGCCTAAATATAATGCTAAAATGTTCTGCTTATTACTACTGAGTTCCAATCTGCAATAACATTCAGAGTGATGTAGATCAGTTTGTGTATGGATGAACACACACACAAATGTAAGATGTAAACTATTATGACAATAAAAATAACAAAGGAGATTTTTTAAAAATGGAATCATAAAATAGAAGCCACAATATACACAATGTCTCTGCCAATGGCTAAACTATGACCAACACATATTACTGAAGATATGTCGGATATAGAACAAATTTTATTTGACAAAGATGGTATTGAAATTAGATTTACAATGAACAGGGCAAGAGAATAATTTAGAAAAGGATGTTTCACTGACTTATCAAAAGAACTGGCTAAAGTTTTAGAATTTAAAAGGAAAATACAAATGACAAACCAAGAGAATGACCTGGATAATTTTTTTCCTATTGAATTTACAAAAAAGGCTTATTAAACCCTTGAAAAACTTTCCCCAATGGTACAAAAAAAGAAATAAAGAGAAATCAAATTCTATGATATTATGATTAATTAAGATTATTTGAAGTAAAAGGTAGGGATATAAAATTAGTTTATTTGATCAAAGTAAAATAAAATAATTTGCCTTTTCAGGCTGTTCCCTTTATGGAGTTTCTCTTGATACAGGACTGAAAAGATAATATTTAACAGGTAAGAGATGGAATGAGGGATAAAGAGATAAATGCTTATAACTTTAAAGCGGGGAAGAATTAAATTTGAATATATATATATATGAAGAATATAAATTTGTTTATACTTCTTGTGATTAAGATTTAAAGTTACTTCTTTATTTTTTTTATTATACTCTTACTTTTCTCTTTATTTTTCCTTTGATCTTTTATGCTTTCTATTTTTCTTTAAGTTTAATTTATAGTAAATGTTACTATTATAATCAAAATTAATAATAAAAATTATGGATATACAGATAAAGATAAAGTAATTGAGATCATCTCCCTGAGAATTGCAGGAAAACTAATTAAGCCATCTTCCAGAGCTAGATATTTAGTCTTCTTGAAAACCTCCAGAGGAAGACCACCCACAAAATCTACTCTACTGTTGCACCCACCTTACATCAAGTAGAATGGTACCTTGTTACTTGTCGTTATTTCATTCTGGGAGGAGTGAAGAGTTTTAAAAATGGTGAGTACTGAACAAACCATGTGACTTATCATGTGACCCTTTATTTCGGCTGGAAGGAGTAGCAAGTCATGAGCAGTGATGGGATTCAAATAATTTAACAACCGGTTCTCTGCCCTAATGACCAGCTAGGTGGGCGTGGCTGGGTGGTCATGGCCAACTCAATATCATTTGCATTGAGGCGTGACTTGCCTCTCCTCTCCTTGCCCCTCCCCTCCTAGCCACTCCTCTTCTCAGTGGCGTCTCCTCCTTTGAACCCTAACAAAAGGCAGGTTTCCACCCACCTCCATCCAGAGTCTCTCTCGCCCAGAGGCAGATGATTCCAAATGTTGCAGTCTATATTGATGGAATGAAGGATGAACTTTCTCCATCAATTCCCCCCATGAAACTTCCCAGTAAGTAGACGATATGGGGATGGGGGTGGGAGGTGGTCCAGGAACCATTGGGCCTCAGCCCAATAGCCATTGCAAAAGGTAGAAGTGGAAAGTCACTTCTTATGGCCTTGGAGGAGGTGTCCCTTGGCTGTCCCTGACCTGGCTTCTCAGTGGGTAGCTGCCAGACAGAAGAACTGCCACCTTCAGAGTGCTAGGTCAAAGAAAGACCAGAGGAGTGACTAAAAGGGGAGGGCAGAGAAAGTTGGAGGTCCTTTCAGATGGAAGGGGGGACAGTTTAGGAGCTCAAATCTGCAGCTGCATTAAAATATTTGCAGTAATCCCAGTGCTCTTGTAACCTTGCATGGAAGCAAGCAAAAAAGGGGAGTTGATACTTTACCCCCTTCCCCCAGCCAAAAGAAGATTCACTTCTCTCTTGCCCTTCTCCCCCCTTCCAAGAGTTGTAACTCTGCCAGTGCCACTCTTTCTTTGGCCTCCCCAAGTACCAGAAGCGAAGTGCAAAGCTATTTTGCCTGAGCCAGATGCAGTGCAACCTGGAAGGGAGAGGAATCTGCAAGGCTTCCTGGAACCCAGCCTTGATAGCCAGTGGTGGCAGATCCACTCCTGAGAACATCTTCCCTGCTACCAGCCCTGTACATTTTTTATATTTCCTGCAAGGCAAATAAAACCTCTTCTGCAGATGTTGTTGTCTATAGTTTGGGGAGTGAAGAGGGACTTAGCTTTCTCCATCATCTCCCAGCAACTTCCAAATAAACAAAAGATTGAGTTGTGGAGGTGGGAGCTTGTAGATTATGGGCCTCAGTGCAGCATTTGAAAAAGGCAAAGGCAGAAATGCAACTTTCCTGGCTTTGGGAGATAGTGCCCTTCAGCTGCCTCTCCACTGCTTTCTCAGCAAGCAGATGCCAAAAAGGACTGCCGCTATAGGAGTCCTGGGTCGGACAAAAAACCTGGGAAGTCAAGGGGTGGTAGAAAGAAAGATGGGTCATCTTTTCAGATTATTGGAGGGAAGAACTGAGAGAGCTCAAATCTGCAGCTGATAAAAAGCTCTAGGCGATACCAGTGCTCTTGTAAGTTAACCTGGATTCAGGCAAAAAAGGGGGAACAGGATATTGATATCTTCCTACCCCAGAAAGTATTTGCTTCCATCCTTCCAATCCCCCCTTCCAAGAGCCTCCAATTTTGCACTGCTGTTGCTGTTGCTTTTCACAGCTCCTGCATCCAGCATAGAGCTGGCCTCGGTTTCCCCCCCATCCAACATCTGCAACTTCAAAGGGAGAGAAATTCATCTCCAAGCCTGGTGGTGGCTAATCCGCTCCTCCCAAGATCGGCTTTCCTGCTGCCTTCCTCCTCAGCCACCTCACCTGCCTGGCTTACAGAGTTCTGCAGTGATGCCAAGTGAGGCTTCCCCACTCCAGCCACCTAGAGGTCCTGTGTGGTCCTGCAAAGTGCCTCCTAGGTTTTATAGGCTTCAATCCTAGCCTTTCGCTTACCTGTTGGTGGAAGTGAGGAAGAAGATGCCCAGGCTCCATTTGTCTGAGTGAAGGGGGCATTGCTGCTGGGAGTCCAATGAACAGTGGAGAAGTGCATGTGGTGCTTATTTCAAAGGCCAGGTGAGTCACCTGGCAAGGAGATGCAGGGGGAGGAGAGGACTGGCTGGGAAGGGAGGGGCAAGGCACACTATTCAGATGGTTCATAGAACTGCACAAACAGTTAGCTACCAATTCTAGTGAACTGGCTGAATCCCACCACTGGTCACAAGGCAGCTCATGCCAACAAGTTCACCTTGTATACTAAATACTAGGAGAAAGACAAGTATCGGGACAAGATTTTTGCTTCAAAACATGTTTGAATTCAACACCATCAGCCTTGGGAGAAGATCGTTGCCAGGAGTCAACATGATCTCCTTACAAAGATAAACTGGTAATCTCCACAATCTCTCCTTCTTCCATAGAGGTTTTGTCATCCAGCCACAGCATCCACCCACTATTTTCCTCACAACTCTTTCCTGCTAATCAGCAGTACATCAGATCATTATAGTGGTCCACACTGGTCTGCATTGCAGTCCGTGTTGACTCCTGGCAACTACTTTCTTCCCAAGGCTAAGGATGTGACTGATGCAAAGTGAAACAGGCTTTATGCCTATGATAGTTCTAGAGTCATACTTTCCTAGTTTCTAACCTAGTCCTTAACCACTACACATAACTGGGTCGTGTTACCCATTCTTTATGCATGAGTGTAGAGACATTTAAGTTAACAGACTCTTGCATTTTGTTTCCCTTTTCATTTATCTATGTATTATATTTCTTTTGGATCTTTGCTAAACTGGTAATTTCCCAAACATTTCACTTGCTGCTATATGCCATCTATTACTTGCCAATCCGTTACTCACCAACTCCCTTTCTTATATTCTAGTGTAATGCTTCCCGGAGCAGGTTAATTAGTCATTATCCAGAAATGTATTTTCTCTCTTAGTGAGATGAATTCCATCTTTTCAAAGCATCCCTTCCCTGAAGTTTGAACCGCTGTTTAAAAATCCCAATCTCTATCACTTGTACCAATTTGCAACCAGCAATTCATTCTAAAATTTATTTCTCTTGATGGACTTTTGCCTTCTATTGGAAGCATTAATAAAAAAAATCATCTGAGCTCCATCAACCTCCTCCTTAAAGCCATGAAATCACTTGGAGGCATGGAGATCATGCCTTGTAGTATCACTGGTGCATATAAGGATGAGCAGGAAATGTCTTAATCAGCCAGTTTTCAATCTTTCTGTCATATCTTAGAATTGGGAACTTGGGGTACAGTGTATGTGCCAAAATGAGATATGGATGACAAGTGGGTGCCTCTCTGATTCTCAAGAGGGAGATACCTTTCTTTCATTTTCTTCTTGATCATTGGTAATGGATCTTTTCTACATGGATCAGGAAACAAACTTCATCTCTGGATGCTTTTTGTAGAAACTTCTTTGGAGGCTAGAGTTGGTTGCCAGGATCTAGGGAAAAGCCTGCTTGGTGCTAGTTTGCTTCTGACAACTGATGTGTTGACACTACTTTATTATCATCTTTGATGAAGTTGTAAAATGCTCTTCCTTTCTTAAGAAGTATCCACAGTACTGAAGGTGTCTTCATCTTGACAAATGAGGTATACTGATGATATTCTCCAGTTCACCAATTTTTTGTTTCAGAATTTCCACAAACTGATGCTTTATATACAGATAAAACCCACTTTTTTCTTCTGGAGGAAGGCATAGCATATCTTTTTTGGGTAACTGTCAGAACCCATTTATGGCAATGATACTCTAATACATCACTGGGACCAAGTAGACTTTTGAAGCTATCAAGCCACTATTTTGAGTTAGTGTATTGCAAAATTCAACTCGATATATTATGGTGACTTCTGGTCTCTTCCCAGAACCACTGAGACTACGCAAACAATCACTGGATGCATCCATCTTCATTCATTGAGTGAGGAAATAGGAGTTTGGTGGGGAAATTTAATTGAGAAAAGAGAAAGTTTAGGAGAGGGAAAAGATACTAAGCAATTTCCAATTGCTTCTCTTTGCTCACTACCTGTGATAGTATTATTTCTTCCTGTTCAGCGAACTGAAGAAGATCTAGGAACCTAGTTCCCATAAAGTGAGCTTACTCTGGAGCAAGCAGGAGAACAAATGGGAGTTTGGCACAAGAGATGAAAATAATAAGAAATAATAACAACTGAAAGGGATAGATGGAGTTATTTTAAAAAATTACAGAAGGAAACTTTATACAAAAGTCTGTTTCCAGTTTGATACTAGGAAAAGAAGATACAAAGAAAAGATGGCCCAAATACACAAAAGAAGTAACCACTGTGTACTAAATGAAGTAAAATAAACTAAAAGAGCAGATGGAACCCCTTATTAGTTTTGATTTTTCTATGCCTTTTGTTGCGGTTGTTTGGCAGGATTTCCCATCGTGTTCAGCATTTACTGCATGTTGCAGTTTTTATCTTGTTTTGTCAGACTGTGAGCTATCCAGACTCAGTATGGAGTTAGACAGTGCCAAAATTGAATAAATACATAAATAAATGAATGCATAAAATCAATCATAATTAAGGAAGCTTAACTATTTCAGATAATTCAGTTAATTCAAAAATCACTGATGCTTGTAAAAATCAAAGATAATTGAAAAAGAGGCTGATAAAAGATAAAGTAACTATGTACTGTTGATGTCACAAGAATCAGTTTACAAGAAGTCAAAGCAGAAAGTCCTGTTTTATTAACATCAAATGACAAAGAATTGGAAAGAGTGCAATAACTAAACAATAACAAATATTTTTATTTTATTTTATTTATTTATTTAGAAAATGTATATAACCACCTACTCACTCATAGTGACTCTAGGAGGCTTACAAACAATAAAAACAAAATATAGGAAAAAATAACCTATCCACTCCCACCCTACCCCACCGATGACAATACACAGTCAAATAAGTCATTTGATGGGCTCCATTCCATTCTGGGTTGCTCAGGCCCACTGACAAAACCCAGTTTTCAGGGCCTTCAGAATTTATTATTCAACCCAGGTTTCACACTTTTCCTTAACTTATTTTAGTCACCAAATCAAAACCCCTATGTGAGGATGCAATAACTGGAATAGAAAGGAAAAATCGAATCTATGCTAATAATATTGTATTATCTTATGAAACACCTGATCCATTCTGATTCTCATAATGAAAGTGTATGTCAACTATGGAATTTGTATATTTTATTTTCCTGAGCTTTGTTCATCAAAGAGTGCCAAAGATGGTTTGTGACATTTTCAATTATTTTAAATTTGAAAAATACCTTTTCAACTTCCAAAGATGCAGGAAAATGACTGCAATATGAAGAGGGATGTTGAAATGTTATGATTTAATTTCTTTAAACCACTAAGTAACACTAGATTATTTGTTATGACTTTTTTTTTTACTTCTGGCATTACTCATTATCTTTTACTTTACTGATGTATAGATTGTAATGTTCATATCTCTAATAAAGAAAACTACCAAATTCAGATTTTTGAATTCTTTTCCATTGACCAATATGACTTTAATTGCTTTTATTGGTTAAGTTGTGTGGATTTGTATATTTTATTTTCCTGATTATATATATTTTAAATATATAAAAATTATATATTTTAAGTGCATCTATATTGACTATTATTGGAATAGCTAAATAATAAAATTTGTCATTCTTAAAAGCTGCTTTAAGGTAACTTATTATATTCTTCGTATTTTCCTCTAGTCTGGGTGTCGACAACCCGCAGCTCTGGAGTGCCATGCAGCTTTTTTGGCCCTCTGTTGTGGCTCCCTGTCAGGTGATCCCACCATTGGTTGGCCCTGCCGTCACCCTCCCCTCCCAGTCACTCGTCACCTGGCTTGAGAAGATAAGGGTGACGGGGGAATGGAGACTCACTCCATATTCCAGTGTGGGAGCAAAGCGGCCCTTTACTTGCCTCATCTCTTGCTGGGTTTCACAGGTGCTTCTTCTAGCCCGTGTTGGTACTGTGCGCAAGTGTCTCATGATGGAGAATAGGCCATACACCTCCCTGAGCGACTGAGGTATGTGCAGCACCAACAAGGGTTGGAAGAAGAGCCCATAACATCCAGAAAGAGATGAGGTGCCAGAGAATCCGAGAGAGAAAAGAGGAAGGAAGGTGAAAAAATGAAGGAGGGAGGGAGGGAGGGGGGGAGAGAGAGAGAAAACAAAGGGGAAAGTGAGCGAGTGAGAGTGCGCAGGATCAAATTCTGGGATGCAACAGAGTCTTTAAGGGTTGAACACTGAGAGGCATGGATTTCTTCTACCTTCTGCATTCCAATCCCGTGCTGAAGTGAATCAGATGGGCTGACCTCCCCACTAAGTGGTCTGCCTACCCTTGCTTGCAAATTCCACTGAGTGCTGTTCCAAACGTTCAGCTCATGCTTTCCTCCTGACTCAGTCCCACCTACCGCGGGGCCCGCCCCCCCCCCAGATAGCTGAGCTGGATGGCACAGCGCCTGCCTTCCCTCTGGGGCCCGCTTTTCACTGCTGCTGTCCATCACCCTCCACCCGGTAGGTGCATTGCTGCCTCGCCAGCTGGCAGGGGAAGCAGTGCTGCCTGCAGCCAGAGTCTTCCCAGGGCTGAGCAAGGCGATCCTGCTCACAGCTCCCTGCAAGGCGCAGCGACTACTGGAAACACTTAGCAGTGCCTACCAGCCAGAGCACTACATTTGTTTGCTTTCTGTCTGTCGAGGAGGGAGCTGCCCTGGCTGCCTGGGACCCTGCCATGGGAGGGGAGGAAAGAGAGTGAGTGGGAAGGGATGGTGATATTCCAGATTTTTAGTATTCCTAAGCAACAATATAACCAAAGAAAGAAAACATATTTATGATATTCCTCTATAAATATGGTAAGGATGGATTAAAAATATTATTTTCATAAAAGTTACCTGTGGGCATCCACGGATCTGTTGTGGGCTTTGTGAATGTGTTCACATGATCCCAGTTAAAATCATCAGTATCAGACTGACTATATCCACATGATGTAAATGATTCATCAAATGAACAGCCACCTGAAAAGAGAAAGCAGAAAAAGGTTTTTTAAAATGGAGTGGATTTTGTGGGTTTTTAAATTTTCTTTAAAGCCCTATATATAAAACCATACTCTTCTGTATATTTTTTCCAAAAAACTCACATAAATTGGTTTCTAGGATATTGAGACTGCAGTATTATTGAAGTTGAATTTTAATTATAAATATATTGCAATTTGCTACTTAAGTATAAATAAACCAGAAATGTAATCATATAGCTCCATTCATTTCAGGCAGGACTTCCTACAGGTGTGATATGTTACACAGTTTTCAATGAACAGATTGATACATATGGAAAGAATATTATGTATAATGTCTGTCAAGACAAAGGCCTATTCTGGTATTGAATTGAAAGCTACTGTCAAAGTGCAGATAGATCAATCGCAGTGTTTCAGAAGCCAGTGTGGGAATTTATTGAGGATAAAATCTCCACATTGCCCAGAATAGCACCAGAATATTGTAGTCATAATGACTGCACCACAACATTCTGGTGCTATTCTGGGCTATGTGGAGATATTATCCCCAATAAATTACATATATCACATACTCTCAGCATGGAAATGGGACATGAACTGAATAATGAACAGAAGGATGTTCATCAACAGAACAGTAGTCTTTTCTTATGACTACTTATGGGACTAAATAATTAGGAAGGGCTTTCTATATCTAAAAGCATAGAAGGGCCATTCACTGATTAGATTTGCAGTTCTACCCCATATATGAAACCAACAGTATGATCATAGAAAACAGCTAAGAGCAAAGGCATATATTAAATTAAGATCCAAATAATAAAATAAGGACAATATCTTTCAACATAGACCAGGGTTTCCCAACCCTTGAGCTATAGCACACTACTGTGCTGTAGCCTATTTAGAACTGGGACACATGAGTGGTGGACCAGCACACACAAGCACACAAAATTCAACTTGTGTGAACAGTGTGCTGGCGTACAGTTAAACTTGCACAACAAATACACACCAGCCCACAGGTGTTACAGCCTGGTTTCCATTTCCTCACGCCAGCCACAAAAGTTTAGGACCATATGTTCAACCATTAATAAGTATAATCCTGCTTGTAATTTCTGATGTCTGATTTCTGACATATCTATTTTTGTTCATACACAAGTGTTTCCTTGTGTTGAAATTTAGACTTGGGTAGATTAAATAATTTTACAAGCACAGCAACTGATGCTTTTTCAATATATTGGCTATGGAAATACTTGGAGATTATGAGAAGACCAACACATCTGGAAGCATGAGTTGGTAAACACCATTCCAGTGTTTTAGGCCAGTTCTTCTTAAATTAGCAGACCATTTACACTCCCTCCCACCTCCTGAAGATGTATTGAGAGATGGTGTAAAACGTTTTGGGATTTTTGGTCTTCTGGGGGCAAATCTTTCTGAAGTGAATGTAGTTTGTTATTCCTGTTATTCTGTTATTCCAGAAAGACTGGATTGGCACATTCCAAGAGAAAAGAAATATTATAGGCAACATTTGAATACATATAGATTGTTTGGTGCTCTGGAGTGTTGTAAAGTTTAAGGAACATGGATAAGGTCACATCTAAAGTATTATGTTTTCTCTTTCATTCTAAATGTTTACCTATAATAATTCCCAGCAGCTGGTTTTTTCTTAGTTTGTATAGTGATGTTTCATAAATCACATTCAGAAGTTATTTTAAAAATTCTTAATGTTTCATACTATGCATATTCATCATAAGTATATTTTCAGCAGATGCTGTAAATTAGATATTCTATTTGTGCTTCAGAAGGCAGATGATCTAACTATTTTATCCTTAAATGCGATTGAAAAGGACAAAGAAACCATGTAGTACAAGGGGACAGCAAGGGATTTGTACTACTATTGAAGCTCATGAGCAAAAGAAACCCTGCTCTTCAAAGTTCTAAACCAACTAGGTACAACCCAATGTTGATATGATATTAAACCTGGTTAAACTACAGTGGTTAAATATATTATTCCAGAGGATGGTAATTCAAACTCTCATAATTAATTGTTATTCTGATCCAACATGATGGAAATTTAAACTTATGGTGACTACAGTCAAACTCACGGCCCGCAGGCCAGATGCATCATGTGCTGGCCCCGCCCTTGCCTGGCTTAGTGAAGGGAAGAAAGTCCCAAAACATCACATGATGCTACCGTGATGATGCAAGCTTGACACCCCTTACCTAAGGGCTTCAGCCTATATTTTGAATCCAGGTAAGACAAATTATGTGCCTTATTAGTATAGGTCCACTATGGACCTCAAAATATTGGCTGTAAGTCGTTGCAGTTGTTAAACAGACCACTACTGACTCAATTTTATAAGCATTTTACAGTCAACACAGTCGTTAAGCAAATCCAGCAAATCCAATGGGTGCATTTCTATCAGAAAACAAAATTCACAAATTGAGGTCATGTTTTATGATTTTTAGATTTATGAATTTTAGAGAACTTTACAGAATCACCATTTTTTAAGACAATATTAAACACCAACTAAATAACAAAATCATAATTTCAAAACAAAATGTTAATTAAAAAATTCTATTTTTAATTAAACTTTTAAAAGATTTATCATTGCAACTTTTTTTAAAAAAATAGATATTTTTCAATTAGCAACTGGCATATCCACCCCAGTTATAAAAGCATTTCCTCTTATTGTTTCCCTCCAGTTATTGCAGCAGGAAATCTTCTGCATGAAACCTGATATACCTAGAAGCCTTGCTTTTTATCATTCCACTTTAGATATTAGAAGTCCAAAGGTTGAATTAATGGTGAAACACAAGCTACTTTACTATTGCCTTCTTTTTGTTTTAAAACTGCTTTACCAAGCAATACTATTGATTTCCGCTCAAAATAATCAAATTAGAATAAGATGTCCCTAGAAGCTTTGGCTAAAAAAAAAAACAAGAGTAACATGGACTCAGCTTGCATATTAATATTCCTAATGTGAAAAATGTAAACAATATTATCATATGGAAAACAGCCATTTGTCACCTGAGTTTCTAGCACTCGTTCAGATGCTAACATTTCCCCTTTAAATATCACCATCTGTTTTCCTTTATTACGAACTTCACAAAAGTATTACATATAGTGGCACAAAGACAGTCATAGTCATATTATTTTATACTATGCTCTGACTAAAAGCCATTATTTTTGGATGTTTTCAGCCAATTGACAGCCCTGCATTTTCCATCCCAAACAAAACTTGCGGAAGAGTGGATGTCATTATCTCCAAAAACAGCACCACCCACTGAATTCAAACCATGTGTGAGACGATTTAACATGCCTGCTCATTTACTTTGTTGTTGTTGTTGTTCCTGGTAGAAACTATATCCTAGGTTTATGGCTTGGTATTGACAAAAATTGTGTAATGTATCAAGGATAAAATTTTGAATCAATAGAGAAATGTTGAAAGGTATAAAAAAGCACAAAAGAAAGCACAATATTTTACTTTAAGCAGATTCCAGGAAACACAGTCCCCACTTCTCTCTCTCTCTCTCTCTCTCTCT